>DWHP01008173.1:0-10650 GCA_018247895.1 Parnassius honrathi | reverse complement strand
GCATCTGCATTTTAATTCGTAATTGAGGATAGATGTAGATGCCTATGGGCCACAGCAACCACTTACCATCAGGTGGACTGTGTGCTCGTTTGTCACACGATCCTATAAAAAAAATAATTTCACGGAAACCTGGTGACTTTACCATAGAACCAAACCACCAAACCTATTTAGGAAACCGTGGTGTAGAGAACCGGCGACTCTTATTACTGGAAGCAAGGCATTCCGTCTCGGTCCACAGGTGTAGCAGCGTATCTGTATTTTACGCTGATATTTTACGACAGCGCATACTATACGTGGCCCAGTAGTAGTCAGACAGTGGTCCAGGCGATGCAGCAGCGCGGTTCTGCTGCAGTGCGACGCTGCGAGTGACGACTGGTCAGATAAAACCCGTAATATTATCTTCCACACCTACAAGCTTTCAATTTTGTTTACCTATTTACTTTTCTAGAAAAAGAAACACCAAAAGGAAACACATTAGTTGTTATATGTTGACCTTTACACGATATAAAAAAATTACTATGGGCCACAGCATCAGTTTACCAATAGGTGGACTGTATGATTGTTTGTCACCATGAGCCTGTAAAAAAATTGAATGTTATAAACATGTTTAATAAAAAAGCGGAAATATCAAAAAAAATCATATAATTATTGCTTTCAACATCTCACAGAGTCTTGAGTCTTGCGTAGGCGATTGTCAACTCACGTTTGCCTTTCAGATTAACAACTTTAACTACACTTAATTAAAACCAGCCTCTTCCATAGGCTATTAAAACAGCATATCAAATAAATTTGATGCTAATAGCGTTCCACAATATACTAAATAACATCAACATTGCTAATCTCGATCGTGTAATATCGATACGTTATCGAATTAGCATAAACGTAAAAGCTATTATAACCCGCACTAGCGTGCTTTGCCAAAGATTAATAATTATAAATAGATGTGACATTTCAAAGTTACGCTGTAAATGTTTGTTTTTAGTTTTCATCAAACCCTCAATCATTTGTCCAGTACCGATGATTGACTCTGCAATGGATCAAGTAACACAGTGTATCCAGGAGCACGACGCAGCTGAAAAACTAGCCAAGAGAGGATCCGCTTTAGACGACATAGGGCCAGAACTGATTATATCGATTCCCTTTGAGAACGTTCATTCACTAGTACTTTAGAACTATAATGATCAACACGCTCTCTTTGTAAAAAAAAATAGAAGACTGTGGGTAAACTAGGGAGGCCCTGAAGGTGATAAATAGTCGTTTAACTAAGGTTCTAATGAGACTAAACAACCACAGTTCAAGATTGCAACAAGTGCCATCACAGGGCAGCTCTTTTGAGAAATATGTACATATTCACTATAGGTGTTATAGACCTTGTGCAGGGTATGTTCGAGGGGTGAAGAAACGGTAGCCCACGCCTTGCTGGTGTACCCAGAAGTCGCCGTATACAGGGCTAAATATCTCGGCACGCCGAATTCGTTCCCCAAGGTCGTTAGCAACATCAATGAACTGCTTAATTTTTTTGAGAATTACCATTTCTCGAATAATCACAATATTCCTGCCTAAGTGCAAAATACCGTTTTACACGTGGCAGAGCCACGCTGCAGCTTTATTATGGTTGTAGCACCAATGAGTTGGCTCGACCGAGGAAGTACCACGATCTCACAGAATACCAGCGTAAAATAGCAGCTTAATACTGCTGTGTTTCGTATGGTGAGTGTATAGATCCGGAGACCCTTTTTTACTGGAAACGAGGGATTACATCTTTGTCCTCAAGGGAGACAACGCATCTGTGTTTTGATTCTTAATCGAAGATAAATGTTGAGATGTCTATGGGTCACAGCATTTACTTACCATCAGGTGGACTGTGTGCTCGTTTGTCACCCTTATTATATAAAAAAAAACGTGTAATGGGGTGTAATAAAATCCACTACCCCATGTCATCCAGACATCCACATCAGAGAGAGAGAGAGAGAGAAAAACAAATCAGGATATTGGCAGCGCCGTCTTCTTAATAACGACTAGTGTAAAGTACTCGCTTAGACGTGAAGTAGCGAAAAATAAGCTGTCATAAACTAAACCAACTAAACTTAGTGTTCACCGCCCCGCAAAAATCTATTTCTGGACATGGGCACATTCTAGACGGATTGAGGATCGCAATACTGGACACACCACACGTTTGACGCTGATGCCCTTCACTGGCCCACATATTTTACTTTATCCACCATTTACTGAAAACTACTAGACTCTGGCGTCGCATAGTCGCCGCTTACGATGCTTACGGTATGAAATGTAGTGATGAATTCTTTAACGCCGCTACTTCACGTTAAATGTGCAATACATTAAAATGTAATTAAATTAAGAAATTATGGTTTTGTGGCACTATTGAGAATATAATAATTTCAAAACTCAATATAGATTTTAAATTACGGATCATTAAGCTGGGCGGCCATATAGTTGAAACCTCTATCTGCTGTGTAGTGATAGTGTAAATATAACCACTATCCCATGTAATCCCGTGGTGACAGAGGAAATCCGAACAAGCGGTGAATAGCAGCATCTTCCTGTCAACAATTCCAAATAATCACCAACAAGATGTGGGGAACGCCTAAGTTCAGCAGTAAACATTTTTAGGCTGTTTTTTATATGATGGGTGTGACATAATGGCACACAGTCCACCTGATGGTAAGCGGTTGCTGTGGTCCATAGACATATTATACATGTATCCTCGATTAAGAATCAAAATTCAGATCCGTTGTCACCAGTGAGGACTAAGATGGAATGTCTCGTTTCCAGTAAAAAGGGTCCCCGGTTCTCTCTCTACACTTACTATACGAAACGCATCAGAATTACTTTGATATTTTATGCTAGTATTCTGTGAGAGAGTGGTCCTTACCCGGTCGAGCCGACCTATTTATTCTACAGCTATACTCCAATATAGTTGCAACGTGGTTCTACTACGTACAGGCCGCTGTAATGGAATAGATATCTTGAAGAACCAACAAACGATTGAGAAGAGAAGTTAACGTTTGGCTACTAGACGAAATTTGAATTTTTATCCTTACTTGACTAACTTGTTTTATAATTATCCCAATCATCTTATAATAGACGGTAAGACTGCTTTTCTGTCTAGGAGTTCTCTTACCGACTTCTGCCGCTAAATAGTAGTGCTGTGTTCCTATCTGGACGGTATAGAGAGCCACTTTAATTACAGGCTGCGAACCATTCCATCCAATTCCTCAGATGTGACCACGCGGGCTTTAACAGCCACTTACCATCTGGTGGGCTGTGACATACGACACTTTAATCGAAAAATACATTCTATAATCATAGCTTTTCGAAGGTGAAGCTAGCCTGTCACCTACAAATAAGACACACGCAGAAAATCACTTGTTGATTATAAATCCAAAAAAAAAATACTTTCCTGAGTCGCAGTAGAGCTTTCCGTAAGTCTAGCTTTCTGTTTACAAATAGGATACTCGCTGAGACTAGTAGTCACACTAATCTGTGACAAGCACAAACCTATACAGAACAAAAATATACGTCGACTCTATATCCAATAATTAATCTGTGTCATCTTATCTACAATCGTAAGGCCATTAAACGAGTCAAATCATAAATCTAACCAGCTGTTACGATCGCTCAAATTGACATCGATCGAGAACATAAAATAAAGTGTGCTTGATTTAATTGTACATTATAATTGTAAAATTACATTGCCTCATCCCTGCTGACGTGAAGCATGTGTCGTGTACGAATCCCAATCGACACCACCACTCGATACATTAAAGCCGATTTAAAAAAAGAACGTTATTTGTCAACAGGAAGATGCTACTGGCAATCTTCTTTTTTAGTTATCATATGCAGTCTCTTACGAAATCCACGATATATAAGGCAATAAATACTCCTACGTTGCTACTACATGGTTGACATGGACAAAGGTCCCACTGCTGCTCACCAAAGTAGACAAAGGTGACACTGAGCTCAGAACTTTTCTCATTTCTGATTTTTTTTTAGTTTCTTACATGGGGTTACAGACATGCAGGTTTCCTCACAACGTTTTCCTTCACTGCGCAGCTCGTGTTAAACCAATTTCACAAGTGCCGATAGATGTCAAACCCAGTTGTATGCATTCTGTAATGCTAAGCTCCTAAACTATCTTGGCTAATGAACATAGACCCCGTCCAGTTGCAAATAAAAAGTCCAATTCGCTGATTGACAATCACGGTACGAGTCACCAAGTATCTTTGCGGTTCCTCTGTAAATAACCTTAATCATTTCTTACGTAGTTAATGTAAGCAAAACTTTAAAGTAGTAGAGCCACGTTGCTATTTTATGGTTGTAACACGGATGGGTCGTCTCGACCGGGGAACGACCACGTTCTCACAGAATACCAGCATAAAATATCAACTTAATTCTGATGTGTTTCGTATAGTAAGTGTAGATAACCAGAGACCATGTTTACTGGAAACGAGGCATTCCATTTTAGTGCTCTGGGGTTACAACGCACCTGCATTTATATTCTTAATTGAGGATAAATGTAGATGTCTATGGGCCGCAGCATCCACTTACCATCTGGTAGACTGTGTACTCGTTTTTCATCCTTATTTCCTGAGTCATTAAGTCCAGATTTATATACGTGTCTGTGTGTAAACAAAGTATAAATAAATAAATAGTAAACATAAAATTAAAGAAGACTTGGAGGTCGAAGAACACTAAAAGGACGTTCTTTTACCATCCGTCGCAGTGAATGGTTACTCTTTATCGAGATATGCGGCACGATAGATTGGTACATGTTGCAGTTTACTAAGTGACTATTCACAACGTGTAAGATTAAGAGGAGTGACGTTTTCATTTAGATTTATCTACTGTTCTTTAGTAATTTGTTTTTAATATGATCTAACTGCCTTGTCTATATGGCCGTAAGCACGAAGTCTGACCATGTTGGACATGGTTCAAATCTCGGATAGGGCCAAAATCAGTAGTCAGGAAGTTGACTATATTTCACTACCGTGCCTCGGAAAGCACTTAAAGCTGTTGGTCTTGCGCCTGATCCCATTCCGCTCGAGTCAGATTTCTGTCACTAACATCGGATAATGAGAGTGAAGGAACAGAAAATACGCCTGATATTGGACATATACTCGTGTACTATTCAAGGCAGAGGGCTAGTCTACGTTGAGAATAGTCGTCGTGAGTCGTGACCGGAATACGGTCTGAAGTATATTATATTATGATCAATGCGATTATATTTTCTTTACATAGATGAAGTGCTTTATATTATGATCATTAACATTGATTTATAAAGTAGTAACCGGATGAAGAACACAATTGGGACATTTCCAAAGTAACCGCAACCAATTATTTAATATATGTCTTTATATACTGCAATTAAGCGGAATTAACGTTGCTCAAAAATTATTTGTAAAAAGGTTTGTAAAATAAAGCGTTCCAAATTTGAAAGTTTATTTTTTAATTGAAACAATATTTAAAGCTGGATTATAATTTAAAATTAAAATTAATTTAAACTGCCAGCAGCAACAAACTAATAAAAAATTGAACTTCTTTTTTATTTCATCAATATGCCATGTTTGCTAAAAGATGTGTGCAGTAATCGACCTAAATGGTGACAAAAATACTTTAAAAATGGTCCGCGGATGAGTGATGATGTGAATTGATGGCGGAAACGGGTCTTGTGTCAAATTATAACGACTGACGACACCTCGTGCCGACGTAATAATCCAGCTATAGCTAAGCTGAGGATTTGAACGACTTCTTTTTCTGAAATAGAACAAATTTGAAGGTTGTTTCAGAAATAGTTGAGTACAAGTAATAGGTACTTACCTCTGAGATTGCCGTTCTGCAGTCCTGGCCATTTTGAATCAATATAATTTTTGTTTGGCCAAGAATTCTAATTTAAAGTTAATTTTGTTTTGGACACATGGAATTCTTTTTTCAAATTTAGCAATTTGTTTATTGATCATCGTCATCATGGATACGTTAAAATTTCTTAAAACCGAAACTATGAACTCCAACGTTGGAGAAGCTCGCACGTCTTCAGCCTACTTTGATCAATCGCTTGTCCTGCACGACGACGCGAGATCTCACTCATTTGACAACGTACGGTCTCCAAATTACAAGAGCTGGGTTCAAAAGCTCTCCGTCGTCTGCCGCACTTATCAGACCTTGCGTCAACAGACTTCTTTTCCAGAATTTAGATAATTTTTTGGCGGGAAAAAATTTAAAGGCAGTATAAAATGCCTTTGACGAATTTGTTGCCTCCCGTCCAGCTGATTTCTTCAAGAAGGGCATCAATAAACTGCTACTGCGTTGAAGAAGATGCATTGATTGCGTGGGTGGTTACTTTAATTAATAGAGATACAAAAATATTAAAAAAATAAAAACATAAAAAGTTATTTTATAAAAACGACCATTTCATAAGTAGGTAAAGACCTATCGTTACAGACTATTGAAGTACACTGCTGAAAATAAGCCTACCACAAAGATTGACTCATATTTGCCATAGTTGCCACGATTGCACGTTAGGAATACGCTGCTGCCCATCTCCTGATTTGTTTCCCTCTGTCCCTTCTTACGACACTCACGGGTTGATATAAGGTAGTAGATATTCTTACACCACCACTACACGGTACTACATAAACTCACGCCTGTCACCCAGGGAGGTAGGCAGAGACTACAGACTTCCATTTAGCACGATCCTGACATACCTCTCTCGCCTTTTCCACATCCATATACCAACGCATACATGCTCGTCAGTTAAGGGTACTCTTAATTTGACCCATTTTTAATATATCGCCAATTTGGCCGGCAAACTTTCGCCTAGGACGTCCCTTTCCGACTCTTCCATCCACTTCTTCAACATATATTTGCTTTGTCAGTCTTTCCTCATTCATTGTTTCTACATGACCAAACCATCGAAGCATTCCTTTCTTATTCCTGGTCACCGCATAATCTTGCAAACCACACTCTTCTTTTATCACACAGTTTCTCACTGTGTCACTCCGATTCAGCCCTAACATACTCCTTAGCGACCGCATTTCCACTGCGTTTATTCTACTCTCGTGCTTCTTCCGCCACACTCAACTTTCACTACCATACGTTAAAGTAGGGACTAATACAACATTATGAATTGCCATACGTGCCTTTTTTGACACATTCTGACTTTTCACAATAGAATGTAGAGCCCCATTTACTTTATTTCCTGCATTCACTCGTCGTTCAATATCTTTATCATATCTCCCATCCCTGCTGAATACACATCCCAAATATACGAACTCATCCACTTGCTCAATTAACTCTCCTTCTATTCTTATTTCAGATACACATACATATGTGTACACGGTACTATGTTTCGATAATTGTCTTAAAAAGAAAATGTAAAGTAACCATTCATAAATCCCAGAAAGAATTAAATCAATAGATTTAATAAGAGTTAAAGCAATATAAAACGTCATATCCGTAATATAATTCAATAGAGCCAAAACATAAAAGTGCCAACGTAAACGTCATAACAAGCATAGGTTCATAATTTATTTTATCTCGCGAATTTACATAAAATTTGCATCGCAGTGCCTACGTTACAAATCAATACCACGAACAAAAATTGTCGAGGACCCCGCATAAGTGTAAGATTAATTGACAATGCGAAGCCAACATCGCGCGTGGAGCAAGCAGACAAGCTAACACACAAATAAACGAACAGGCGCGCGACACGATGCGCCAATATGCGGGCAATAATTTTAACTTTCTACTACACCTACGTAGCGGCCGATTATTCTGAATGCAGCCATTGCAAAGTAATTTTCGAATTTCGAATTAAAAATTCTTATCGCGAATTTTTTTGTTTGTTTTTAATTTCTGGCTGTCAAATTTAAAAGTGTCAGTTATATCTCGGTAAAAGAGCTGTGTATATTAAAATCTTTAAATGGAGAATAATTGTGGTTAGGTTAGTAAATCAAAAGCAGGCCTATTTAACATAAGTCTTTGCTTTAAATAGCAGGTGTTCACATGCTGATTTGTCACACTAATATTTCGAAGACCAACCCGTCTGCTAAGCATGGCAATTGTGGCATGTATCCCCCCTTATTTGTTGTGAAGGCCTATGCTGGTGAACTTTTATTTTAATGATAATCATAATGATGATGGCATTGAATTTGAGCAGATTTCTAATTTTTCAACGTTTCATATGCATATTGCTGCGTACATCACAGGGATTTTCTTCATTATATTTTTTTTAATAGCCTAACAAATCATCCTTGTTCTTAGTGGGAATCGGTGTACTTTTGCAAAGATTTTGTAGTCTATCCAATCTGATCGAATTTTAATCACAATTATTTTCTCTATTATATCAGTAAATTAAAAATGAGTTTATTTTTTTTTTAATAACAGCCTTATAACTGATTGATTTTTCAAATTCCACGACCGCACGTCAGGACCAAATTCCCAATACTATCCACACCATCTGGATGCTTGGCGGTCCACCACAGTATGTTTCACTTGGAGTTTTTCTCTCGTGGAATCGTTTACCACCGGTTATTTTTCGGAACCGATACGACTTAAAGACCATCAAGAAAAGAGCTTACTCCTTTCTAAAAGGCCAACAACGCATCTGCGATTCCCCTGGTATTGCAGTTGTCCACGGGTGGCGGTAGTCACTTACCATTAGGTGAGCCGCATGCTCGTTAGTCCCCTATTCTATAAAAAAAAACATTCATGTGATAATCGGTGTGCTTTTACAAGGATTTATAGTCTATTAAATCTGATCTAATATTGAGGGCAATTGCCAACAACTTCACAAACTGCTTAAATAAATTTTTAGTTAGTCGTATTTTAAAATGACATTCACCTTCCAGAATAAGTACGCATGGGCTGGACGTATCGACTTGAAGGATTGGCTTGGCCGCAAGCATTAAATCAAGCAGTCGATAAAAAGCTAAATGTTGTCCGATTGCGAGGCGCGAACTCTTGCGCATAAATTTCCGCGGAACTGATAAATTAAGACTCTTGAGTTATGGTCACTGATTTGCTCTATTCCTTGCACTGTCTCGCCGACGATATTTGGTTGCATTGCAATTGATACTTATAAATAACAGACAAAATAGCACAGTTGAAGTTGACAATGTAAGGAGATATTCATTTATTAACTTTTATATATTCGGTGAGGAGAGAGTTAATTCAAGAATTATGTTAGGTTATTTAGTTTCAAAGAATAAGAGTGAAAAACAAGACAAGCACACAGTTCTCCTGATGGTAGGTGGTATAGTTGTAGCACAAATGGGTCGGCTCTACCGGGACGGGACCACTCTCTCACAAAATATCAGCATAAAATAATAGCTTAATGCCGCTGTGTTTCGTATGATGAGTATAGAGAACCGTACAACCTTTTTACTGGAAACGAGGCATTCCATCTTAGTCCTCACAGGAGACAACGCGTCTGCATTTTAATTCGTAATCGAGGATAGATGTAGATGTCTACGGACCACAGCAAGCACTTACCATCAGGTGGACTGTGTGCTCGCTTGTCACCCTGTCCTATCATCATTACAACCCTTCACAAGTCCACTGCTGAACATAGGCCTCCCCCAAGGTATACCACAAGGCACGGTCCTGAGCAATCTGTACCCATCAACTTCCTGCAAGTTTTACCAGGTTATCACTCCATCTAGGGGGGGGGGAGTCAGCCCACACTACGCTTACCAGTACGAGGCTGCCACTCGAGAACATTTTTTCTCATCGGTTATCGGTTCTTTGAGGTATATGGCCGGCCTTGCCACTTCAGTTTTCTAATCCATTGGGCTATGTCGATCACTCTGGTTCTACCGCGGATATCCTCATTTTTGTGTTTAACACGCGGAGAAACCCCAAGCACAGCCCTCTCCATAGCCTGCTGAGCGAATTTGAGCATCTTCATACGGCCAGCAGTGAAGGACTACGGCTCAGAACCGCAAGTCATCACTAGCAACACGCACTGGTTGCACAATCTAATTTTCAGAGTTTGAGGTATACCTAACGGGAAGATGTGTCGTAATTTCCCGAACGCTGCCTAGCCGAGTTGAATCCGTCGATTGACCTCTCGGTCGGAGTTGGACTTACCTAGTCGGACTATTTGTGCCAGGTGGACGTACTCGACAACAACTTTGAGCATAGTGCTCCCAACCACTATGTGCATATGTGTGACATGGACGTTAAACATAGTTTTTGTTTTGTCCATGTTCATCTTAAGAGCTATCCGTTGGGAGGCACTACTTAGGTTATTGTGCATAGCGCGATTCTGCCATAAGGACTGCGTCGTCGGCAAATCGAAGGTGAGTTATGTACTGCCATTGATGTTAATACCGTATCCTTTCTAGTCCAGTAGCTTGAAAACGTCTTCCAATACAGCGGTGAAGAGTTTCGGGGATATAACGTCAACCCGTCTCACACCGCTCTGTAGTTAGACATGTTTCGTACTCTGGTTCTGTACTCGGATAGCCATCGTAGCCTTACTGTACATACACTTCAGCACTTCGACATACCAACAGTCAACTTGGCACCGCTGAAGAGACTGTAGCACCGCCCGAATTTCGACGGAATCAAAGGCTTTCTCATAGTCCACATACGCCAGGCAAAGTGGCAGATTGTACTCTTCGGACTTCT
>DWHP01008172.1:0-10651 GCA_018247895.1 Parnassius honrathi | reverse complement strand
CTTTTAATATATTTCCTTCTTCTGGAATAACAATAGGATGTGCTTGGGGCAGTTTGTTTTTATGCGGCAGTTATACCGTTAATTAATTAAAAATTCTTTTTATTATGTAATAAACGCTATTCCAGCGTGTTAGCACTTTCTGTATTAACTATAATGGTTCTAAATCTGGATTTCTTTCTTTTTGTTCTTTGCGAGGTATCAGTGTGGCAATATTAGTTTTTTTTTAATGTTCATGAATATTGCAACGAATTTGTTGGAAAGCTAGTGAGCAAGTGAAATGAATCACACAAACAAAATGAAGAGCCGGCCTGCACTTCGATTGTTGGTATAAGTCTTCGAGTTGTAGGCCGAGTTTCTGTTCGGTTCGGTTCTTCGAGGTCTGTCACCAGTCCATTGCCACTTTAGCTTACTGATCCGTTAGCCTATGTAAGTCATGCTAGTCTACTGCGGATATCTATACATGGTAGAGTCACGCTGCAGCCATATTATGTATATAGGTTGTAGCACGAATTGATCGGGTAAACCGGGAAAGGACTATGCTCTCACAGAATAATAGCTTAAAGCTGCTGTGTTTCGTATGGTTACTGGAGAAAATCAAAGAAGTTTTTAACTGCAAACGTGACATTTCATCTTAGTCCTCAGGGGTAACAACGCATCTGCGCATTTTGTTTCTTAATCGAGGATAAAATAAATGTAGATATCTCTTGGCCGCAGCAACCACGTAACATCAGGTGGACTATGTGTTCATTTGTCAGCCATATTCTATAAAAAAATCTTAATTACCTATTTTATCACGCTCAGAAACTCCGAGCATATCTTTCTCTTTAGTTCTTTGGTCGATCTTGAGCTTTCTCATATGGTCGGCAATGATGTATCGGGTCTTAATGTACACTCTCATTTTCAGGTTTTGAGAAATATGTGTCGAAAAGATGATCTATGATCTCCCGAATGCTGCTCAGTCGATTTGTATCCATATATTGGATCTTTGGATCGAAGTTGGGCTTACCTTGTTACACAATTTGTCCTAGTCCTATTCTTGTCAACAAATAATTCGAGCTAAGTGTACATAACAACTACCGGCCCCTTGACTTAATTGTTAATGAAAGTCTTATAAAACCTCCGCTGGAGATACTTGGCTCCCTTTACCCCGCTGTTAAAATTATTACCACCGTTGCCAGAAACGGAAGGGTCGGCGGAGACAGCAGGGCGTATCTTTGTATGATAAACGGTCTGATAGAATATTTTCCAAAGGTACTGTGCTGGTACTGGTACTGGTACGCGCTTGGCAGGCGGGTTAGGAAGCCCAGATTTTTATCATTTAGTTGTTAACAGGAAGACGATGTTGCCAATATTTAGATCATTTTTTCCAATATCAGTCATCCAAATTATTCTGATTACAACCAAATAATATTAAAAAACGCATTTGTCAGCTCAGCGTTAAAAGTCCTCATACTTTTTGAAAATAGTTTACTTAAAATCATTACGAAATACTAGTATTTATACTTATTATGTAGACTGATTATTCATGTTACGTCGCCAAATAACCGGATCAGTTATAATTAAATAATATTTTATGTATTATATAAATAAGGAATTCATCATTACCTGCATTTACTATTTATACAAATAATTATCCAGTATTATTTTGTAATACTAAATGGCCTATTTAACGGCAATTGGATTTAAAATGTCTTGGTTTTGCATTAATAGCGTAATTAAATATATCTGCAATTATATTTACTTTTAATTATTTCGTTAGTTGGAATCAGTGCTAAGTTAACACTTCATCATTTCGATATTAAAAATGTTGAAATATTAAGGTTTCTTTAATTTTAGATAAAACATTGTTTCCAGCGATCATCAAGTCGCATCTTTAGGGACGATATAAAAATCAGAGATTCGGGAGTTTAAAAGTTTTTATCCCATAAAATAACTATTACTATATATTCTTTACTTACTGGATCTTAGAGTCACTGGTGGAAGGTAACCCTGTTCTCTATGTCTGCCACTAAGCTGCAGTGCTTACACTTTTTTATATAGGAGACGGGGCAAACGTGTATATGGCTGACCTGATGGTAAGTGATGACCGCCGCCCATTAACAACTGCAACACCAGAGGAATTGCAGATGCGTTTAGATTCAGTATCACTGCTGTGTTCCGGTCTGAAGCGTAAGAACCAGTATAACTACAGGCTATGTGGTCAACCGTCTTGATTCTCTTAAGTGACAGCGCGTTTGCAACCTTCTTTAATAGCAATTAGCCTTAAATAGCTATGTATACGTATATTTAACGGACAAATTGCCATACATACTACTGTTTACCTATAAGCATGTATAAGCATGTATAAAGGACTTCTTGTATACATTATCGAACTATATTCACGGTCTTCTGAACAATCCGCGCTATAAAGTCACGCTTTGACGATACGGTGTTGTAATAAATGAAACGGGATTTTGCTTCGTTTTACTAATTTTTATTGCAGTATAACATTAATATTTTATCGAATTAATGTTACATTGCTTTAAATAGGAACAATATTACTTATTCTAGGCTAACGTGCCAAAATGTTACCCCTTACTGTTATTTATTTTAAATTCTTAAAGGGGACGATAGCGGGTTATGCTTCTAGAAAAATATAATTTTATGTGGCAGGTTGCAGCGTGGCGCTGCGTAATATGGCTTTGGCACGAATGCTCGGCTAAGCTTGCAAAAGCGACATTTACTGGGAACGAGGCATTCCATTTTAGTCCTCAAGGATGGCAACTTTTTATTGTCAATCGAGGATAGATGTGTGTCTATGTAGTGTAGTAGCTAGCTTGGGTGACACCCGATGCCGAAGTCATGGTGTTACAACAAAAATGAAAACTGTTAAAATTAGTAAATATTATCATTTATACATATTTTTTACAAAACAAAAGTGTCTAACAAACTTACAGTCCACCTGATCTAAAATGGCTGCTGCAGTGCGTGGACAACCTGCAGCCAACTTCAAGCAAAGAAGGCTACAGAGGCGTTGTTATCCCTGTGGATTGACATGGATTGCCTCGCGGCCTGTAATTTTACTGCCTTTCTGCACTCGGAATAGAAACAGGATTTGTGTTTCGTGTGGTGAGTGTAGGGAACCGCACTCTTACTACTGGAAACGAGGCATTCCATCTTAGTCCTCACAGGTGACAATGCATCTACATTTTGATACTTAATCCGGAATAGATGTAGATGTCTGAGCCACAGCAACCATTTACCATCTAGTGGACTCTGTGCCCGTTTGTCACCTTATCCTATGAAAAAACCTACCCAAACGGTCTAGACAGTAAAGAAGTCTGATAATACCCTGTAGATATTAATAAATGTAAACATAAACTAATAGGCATTGATTAATATATACGTGAAGTATGATTTTGACACTTTGATGTACGAAGGTTATTTCCGGTATGGCATAAGGATGATCGGTGTTGCAAAAACATAGATGTTCACATTGATATGTTGGCATCAATAGCTCAACATCGATGTTAAATGTTTATTCTACTCAATACATCGATGTTGAACATTATCGATGTTTTTTGCACGTGTATATAATAGGTTAGAATCAGATGAATAAAAAAATAGACATGTTGTTTGTGGTTTTTATTAATGAAATAAAAAAATTGGATGAAGTTAACAAATGTCTAGTTAATTTATTATACAGTCCAATATTTTTCCCGATTGATTGAAGAGATAGTAATTTTTAATAAAAAGTACCTTTCAATCTATTTCTATGTTGATAAAGAGTTGTTGAGCCAGCTTTTGAAAATAACCTTCCAATAATCGATTATGGGTTCATTGTCATCGATGTTCCGAAGTTTGTTAAAACATCGATGTTTTAATTTTAAACACCGATGACCATCGAACTTCCCTTATACGGCATAAAATTTTATTTTTATCAGTAATTTAATATACATAGTTGTCTTATACATATTTTGTACAAACACCTCTTAATGTCTCTTCTTTATAAGTTTAACATCTGCGAACACGAAAGTCACATCTTAAAAATGTATATTGTATTGCTTCTTGTTCTATTGTTAATATTCTAAGATTAAGATTACCTTTTTTTAAATACTTATTTGTTTGCTCAGGATTCTAGCGTAGCTATGAACCATCGTCTCGACAAACAAATAAATTGTGCGAATGTGACCACAGTCGGTCAAGTCGTTTAGAACTAACACAATCACCTCCGTCATTCCCGTAGGTATTGACAATCGCAATTGACCGTTTCGGCGACCTTTAAGTGATGTGTCGATTCAAACATAAAATCCAAGAAAATCCATTATATTACATAGCACTAATCAGAAACATCACAAGAAATCTGTGTTAATTATTTGCAAGTATTTTCATGTTAAAATGTTAAACGATATCCAGATTACGAAGGCACTTGAATTACTAAGGGTACACAAAAAAATTTAATTATTCAGGTGCCTTTAATTATTCAGTCCTAGATGCACACTATTCTTAGCTTCTTTCTATAACAATACAGCGATTAAAATGACAATGCGACGCGTAAATAGTGGTCGTACGTACAAAGGTCATCTCTACGTTATCGTCTTAGATTTGATTTTTTTTTTAATTGATTGATGGTGGTAGTACTAAGAAAGTAGTTACTTTAATTTAAAACTGGCAACAAAACGGCACCGATACCATTTTTATGCTGTGTAGTTTCACAGTTGAAGACCTAATATTACTATATTTTTTTTCAATTTCATGTACATATGTTAAATCTATTAAGATTAATTTTGATGACCATCAAATTTAAACATTATATATCATGCTTGTGTGTAATTCATAATTATATTATTTAATTATACTGATATTTCATTTTGATATTGATATTTTTTTGGCTAAACGTGGTCCGACGGGCTCGCTGCTCTTCGGACTCTGTCTACTCCCTGAAGGATTACAAGCATGATTTTATTTTCTTGTTGAAATTTTTAAAATTCGAGGGATTCTGGACTTTTTCGAAATTATTTTTAAAGTGACGTCCATAATATAATATCATACGTATTCATGTTTCCGGATGTTGACTCTTTTTTTTAATTCTATCTAAAGGCAATATAGGCGTGAGGACACACGTAATTTTATAGCTCTGTATTGTATCCTTAGTAAATTACATTTTTGCGTAAAGGTAATGCCAAAGCCGACAAAGATACTTTTTACCTACGTACCTAAACAGATACGATATTTTACGTATACTACGTTAAAGCAGGAGAAATTTTTTGGCATATACAACAAAACATCCGTAGATCCTGTAGCTCGATAACACATGTCGGCGTATCGCGGATAATGTAGCTTGCGACACCTGTTCCACATTCGCGTCCATCCGATCTGATATCATTCAACGTAGACAAAGCTTTAAGTTGAGTCATCCTCGTGTGACAATACGTATCACTTTGTTCATTATCTAATTTGAATATCGTCGCACCGTCGCGGACTTAACAGTGTTTTATGAATATAGTGCAGCTATTTGTTACGTTTATTGTATTTGCAATACAAACTATGCTCTATGAAGTTCGTGTGGTATATATTTGCAATCTGTGACCTCATATGGCTAAGGTGAATGCTGAGCGCGTTACACTGCTTGTTTGAAGGTATTCCTCCATAAAACTTAATTGTGCAGATTATCATAAACTATGAAAAGGACTGTGACAACAATAAAATGTTTTTTCTTGTTTTTAATTTTGTAATTATTATATATTATGTCATATTTAACTGCTTTGCATAAATCATAATCAAAAACTTCGTAAAATTTAACTTCAGTAAAGTGTATAAAATAAAACGTTTAAAATATACCTTATAACCGCAAAGGACAAACAAACAGAGAATTTATACCTCTGTTTGTTTAGTTTACCTCCTTCTTAACTACTTTCTACCTTAATCGTTGCGACATACAAATAGTGCGGAAGCATCCGCACTATTTTTGTATGTCGAAAGAAAACCTGACGGTCTCGCCGACCGTTTTCATGACACGAAACGCAATCGACAGGGGTTTCTAAGATTGGAAATAAGTTCGTGCTTCAGTATTAAAGAACTAATACAATGAGGATCCTTTTATTTTTTGCAGGTAAGATACTGAAAAAAAATTATATATCAAGATTTCCTCTAATTGAAAATTTTTATCCATGAATCTACAATAAATTACGAATGACTAAATCTACTTATAGGTTCCTTCGAAATTAGTGTTAATAGAATAATAATCAATATACTTTCTCTTACGTTCTGATAGGCAGCCTTCCTTGAAGGTATTAGAGCACGACGTAGCCCATGGCGCTAGCAGCGCGTGGTTGCTAAACACTTCCGTTAAGTTAATACACTCTAATACTGTCGCAGTAAGAATAAGAATTGCGCTAAGGTTTTTTCATAAAGATGGATAATATTACAAACTGTCAGTACTGAAGATTTCGAAGTAGCTTGTAGATCTTTCCGAGACTACCTAGCTCTGAAAGATCCAGGTTGAATAAATGAAAAATATCCTTGTTGCTTTGCGAAACTTCTGTGTTTTATACTACGACCATTTGTGTATAAGTATGTATTTTTGCTTTTTGTGTCAGGAGACAAGAGTCAATGTATGCCATGACGGGCCTTTACGCCGAGTCGACGTGTGCAGAGGGCAGCGAGGGTGCTGGACCCAGCACGCCGCCGCACACCGCACACCCTCCGCGGGAATCAGTCAAATGCCACAGCAGGAACCCCTCTGCCGGTATTTGCGACAGGTAGTCCTTTTGGATATGTTATTTACTATATATTTTATTAACTTTACATAATTCTTTCACGTTGTAGATAAATTCATAATAAGGTTATTATAAAAAGAAATGTAATAGAGATAAACATGTTTTTCTCGTGCACTACTCATTGGTCCCTAGTTCCTATTTCGTGAGAAAAGTCATAGCGTTAATAGTGTAAATTAATGTTATCGCCTCCGTCCATCCATCATTACAGCATATAAAAGATCTACAGCTAAACATAGACCTCCCCCATACATTGCCTTATACGGGGGATTTTGACTTAGTAGTCGCTGGGCAGGCGGGTTGACAACCGCAGTTTTTTATTATTTTTCGTTTGTTATCAGGAAGATGCTGTTACCTCGCACAACACCCACGGGACGATATGGAGTAGGGTATATTCTTATACCGCCATTACACGAGTGAGGTTATCGGTTATTGTGTCCGTACTAAACCTTTTATCCTTAAAGACCGATTTACACTTCGACAAGTACGGTAGCGAGTTTAGTTACAGGGCAGTTGACAGTAAACAGTCAAGTGGGCAGTAGCGTTCAAACAATGTCTACGTAGCGAGTTTAGTTACAGGACAGTTGACAGTAAATGGCTAAGTGGGCAGTAGCGTTCAAATAATATCTTTGTGGCGAATTTAGTTAAGGAGATTAGTTCATAGAGTTCGTTGTAGTATGACGTTTCAAGACTACAGAATTTTTCCGGTTTACGTTTAAGATGGTTCTAGGATTATGTTAAGAATTAAATGATCCAATCTGAGAAGTATTAATGGTTGTTGTTAAAAAAGTTTTTAAGAATTTTCATGAGTGCAGCATCTCGAGCAGGTTTAATTTGACAATTTGAACTTCTCCTATTATATAGACGTTCGTGTTCTAAATACTCCTGTACGAATTTATACGTGATATCTTCCGTCCATTTTATTATTAAAACTCAATATAAAACTTATAAATATTCAATAAACAGTCGTACAAACTTTGTAGCGAGTTTTAAAAGTACAATTGTACGTTTTGGCGCGCAAACGTTGCGTCCTGTCAACTTATGCACTGAGCTAAACTCGCTCGTTTACACGAACAGCGAGTTTATCAAACGAGGTTCAAACATAGTATTCGCCAGGTTCGCAAGTTAACTCGCTACTGTACTTGTCGAAGTGCAAATCGGTCTTACCGCTAAGTAGCAGTGCTCGCACTGCTGTGATTCAGTCTGAAAGGCTCAAGAAGAAGTCTGAAGAGCTCATTTAATTACAAGCTGTGAGAAATTCTATTCGAAATTCTCAGAGGTGACAATGCAACTATAGCCTTTTTTTATTAAATCGGGTGTAGTGTGTTTGTTAGTCGATTTAGTTACGTACAAAAAATTGGGGAGGTAACCCAAAAGCTTAACAGTACATGCTGTTCAAGAAGTCCCTCATTTTGAGCGCTTACATACAAAAGAACATACGTATTGATAACGTTAGCTCTCATAAAAACTCTGAAGATATGTTGTGTAAAAGTTTGTTACAAATAATAGTCTATATTGAATCGATTTTTACGTCAGCCGTTAACAGATACGCAGCAATTGGTATCTCTCCATAATAAAATTGACACGCTTACACTCTCTGAAATATTAAATGAAAAATGTTTCGATGATTTACGTACGTACTTTGTAGATAACGACGCATTAATGCGCGCACAAAGCAGCCTTTTGGTAGGTTTTGAAATTCGATGCGAATAAGCTTTATATATATTACGTTTAATTTCATTTCGGTGTAAAGATGAAAGAAAAAAATTTTTTCAGACGCTCCAATAGCTAATAAAATTTATTGCAACATGAAAGTCAGCTTATTGTACATAAAGTTTGGATTAATTTTGTATTATTAGCAAGTTTGGAGATATTACGCAAAACTTTAATATAATACTTGAACATAGAGCAACACAGGCGGTTGGCGAACTGGAAGATAGTACACAGTTCTGTATCGAGAAAAAACGCTATGGTTACTCCCCTCCGGTCTACCGGTGGCACGTGTTGCTCTATCACTTGAATTACAATAAATTCTTCAATTAAATTTTTAACTGTAACTTTATTTGTAAGTATTATTACTTAACATGTTTAAGCTGTTTCGCACTTGCCAACATTATTTTTATATATTTTATATATTCGCTGTTTGGCACCCTGGATTGACTGGCAGAAATTGCCACATGGCATTAAGTTAACCCTATGTAGCGAAACCTTTAAGGTGTAACTAAATGTTACTACTAAGTTTTTAATTAAATTAATAAAAATCCGATACAATTACATAAAACAACCGACTATACCGACAGATATGATCAGTGAATTTAAAAGATAATATTTTATACTACACATAAACTAAGTTAGGTCAGATAATCCTTTAATTTTCAAAAGAAAGTAATTAAAACTAACATTTACAATTTCAAAATAAAACAATATCCCTAAGTTATGCGGTGAAATAAGTTTTTGCAATTCGGTTTGAATGAGACCTGTTATGAAAAAGTCTCTTGGAAGCGACTGCGTCTCATTAGTCGCACTCACACTACTCGAACTTTTTGAAGCGTATCGTTATATCGGCAAATAAATACCACTTACATCGATGTATCGACAAATCCAAATATATAATCTGTATCGGTATATATGTATACTGGATGAACTTTTTTACCGTCTGGAAAATAATAACATATCTTTCAGACCTTCTTTAACCTAATTCCTATACGCACTTACGGCGTTAAGTGTCTCAAGCACCGCGAGGCAGCAGTTAATAATGATCGAATAACAAACGCAATCGCACGAAGGACATTGCGTCCTTTGATCGCCTTTTTAACGTTATTCATTACCGGACATTGAGTCCTAGTAATTTATCGAACGTAACGCGCCTTTCCGCGACTACAATAAGTCAAGAGTTAAGAAGTAGTGACATCCTGGAACTGATTTAAAAGTGCATGCGCCGACCCACGTGGTGGACCTGCTTTGTTAGCTGATACTACGGCAGGAAGACGAGTTAGTCCCCCGCAATGTATTTGTACATGCTCAACGGAAAAGTTTCGTGGTCTTTTATACAAGACACTTAAATAATAATTTTGTTACCTTAGTCACATTATAATACCATTGTTAACCATACTTTGACATTTATATACATAATACATTCTGTACAAGTGCAGGTCTCCTAGCGTCTTAATTAGCGGCTCAGTTATGGTATGGGGAGGTTTTTGTTAATGGGTCACTAACAGCGGCTCGATATGAAACGAAGTGGTAGTGCCATTTGCCTCTTTTGTAAATATCTATAAACACGTATTACAGGAAGAATGGAACGCAATTTCTCAACATTTTATTGATAGCTTGAACAGCGAATATGCCAAGGAGACTGGAAGTAGTTCGAAGAGCTAGACGGGACAACACTAAGTACTGATTACAATCCATGTTAATCTTTCCTAAGTATTTACGAAATAAGTGAATACAATGTTAAGTTCAAAAGTGTTTCTTTCTAGTAATTTATTTCCCTTAATTTTCTTGAATTTGAGTTTAACGACGATTGCAATTTTAAATTAATAATTAATAAGCAACATTCTAATTAACAAACTTAATGGTCACAAAAATAACCTTGATTTTTATTTTATACACATTTTTTTTCTTTTTCTCTAAATTTATATACATAATATCGGGTATAAGTTACGTTTGTTTTGTTCATTGCTCCCATAATCTAAATTAGCAAGCATCCTTAGTTTTACAGCATAATCCGTAAGAATTATTGGAAGTATTAACGTTGTTGAAACAGCTAAATAAATTATACTTAGGCTAGCAATACTTTACAGGCACTGACCTCTATATATACAGCGTACTTGTATATACAGGGGTCAGAGTTTACAGGAAAAACCTTGTACCTACTTATCTATATTGTATGAAAA
>DWHP01008171.1:0-10651 GCA_018247895.1 Parnassius honrathi | reverse complement strand
CAATTTCATTGGTGTCGGCGGGGATCGAACCCGGGTTACTCGCGTTCTGTTATATTTACAGCGAGTGTTAACCATCTACATCTAGCTACCACGGCTGTATTTGATATATATTAATTTAAATTTATTGAAAGAAAGAAATGTCAATACCAACACGTATCAACGCATGCAGTGCAACCTGTCGTCAGATTGACGGCTTTGGTGATCAACTGCCGGGAAAAAATCCATCCAAATATGCCACCTCTAAATAAAACAGACTGGTAATGGGGAGCAGCATTACCAGTGCGAAGGTATCGGCTCTTTGTTCACCAGTTCTTTGCTCAAAGATGATGAGGTGCGAGAAACCTTTCAATCGATGCATGAATGTTGGCGTATACATGAAAGGCCATGTTGAGGTATAATTTAAAAAGGCGTCTTTTTATAAAACTGAAGTGTGAAACTTATAGTTCAACTTACAGTCCTAAGCAAGCTAGCTTTAGACCATAGACAACTGCAGTCAAATGACTACGAAGGCATGCGTCACAACCTGTAATTACGGGCAATACCCTTCAGACCGGAGCACAGTAGTGATAGCACTGTTATTTGTCCAGAGGGACTTCTAGATAGAAAAGGGGTCTAACCATCTACAAGGTTTCTTACCATCTACAAGGTTGGTTATCTAGATTCAATCTAAAAATTAAAATCACTAATATTTTAAAGGTATTTTTAAGAGTAGATATTTAAAAGTATTTTATAGGTATCGGATTAGCAGAAAAAATCTTACCTTTGGCCTTGGATTGCCAGTAAAAGGTACGGTGATCTTGATCTCTTCGCCAGCGATGACAGTGATGTCCCGTAGACTAAGGTCACTGGTGATACGCGGGCAGTTAGGCGGCGCGCAGGCACGAATGGCGTCCGAACTCTGCGACCACGGGCCTTGCCCAGCCGCGTTGATAGCCGCCACACGGAATTCGTATTCGTGGTTCTCAATTAAACCGGTGACTTTGTAAGTTGTGTCTGGAATGTGTGCGTGGGTCGCCTTTGTCCATTTGTCTTCTGTGATAAGTCTCTTCTCGAGTACATATCCAGTAATCGGAGAGCCACCGTCGTTGCGGGGCTTGGTCCATGTGATCGTGATAGAAGATTCCGTTGTCTCCACTGAGCGTGGTACGCCGGGTGGGCCAGGAGGGTCAAACGGATGTCTGGCCTTGATCGGCTCAGTCGTTTGCGCTGGATCAGATTGGCCGTATTGATTTTCAGCCATAACCCTGAACTCGTAGTCTCTACCGACGGTTAAGTTCTTGACGCGTAAGAACGGCGTCGTGACATATCCGGATACTTTAGTCCATGTAGGTGAGCGCGCTTCGCGTTTCTCTACAACATAATTAGTGATTTCACCGCCTCCATTGTCTTTCGGTGGGTTCCAGTATAATGTAAGTGCTTCGCCCTCGAATTCATCAGCCCGAAGGTTTTCTGGTTTACCCGGTCTATCGAGCACGCGTACGTTGATTGTGGCTGTATCGTATCCAGATGGGTTGCGAAGTTGCAACCTATATTGGCCGCCATCAGATCTCTTCGCATTCTTAACAACGAGGGAAGCAGAGTCTGGTGTGATCTTCTGGAATATTCTGGAGTCACCGTCAACATCAATCAAGTTATCGTCGGCGAACCATGAAGCAGTCGGTTGCGGGAAGCCAGTGTAAGGTACGTGAATAGAGAAATCTTCACCCGCACGTACCGTAATGTCACGTACACCGCCAAGATCCATGCAAGGTTTATTAGGTTGTTCCGCAATAGTAATATCAGACGTCGGTTTGCTTGGTTCTGAATTACCGACTTCATTGACGGCAATGACTCTAAATTGGTACTCCTCACCTTCCTTGAGCTTTGGAACTGTGTGAACAAGGTTTGGAATCGGTACATCGTTAACGTCTTTCCAGTCTTTGTCTCCCTTAGCCTTCTGTTGGATAATGTAGCCCTTGATCTTAGCGCCACCATCACTCTTTGGTGGTCTCCACGAAAGTGTAACAGAGTCCTTAGTAATTCTGTCCGGTTTAGGCGCTTCTGGGGCACTAGGCTTGTGTCTTTGTGTCTGAGCTACAATAGGCTCCGTAGGTTTGCTAGGTTTACCTGGTCCAGCTTCGTTAACAGCGATAACGCGGAACTCGTAACGGTTGCCTTCTCGTAAATCTTGAACTGTGTAACAAGTATTAGGAGTGGGATAGTTGTTAACCTTTATCCATTCACCACCGCGTTCCCTCTTTTCAATGTTGTAACCTGTAATGGGTTTTCCACCAGTGTTTGCTGGTGGCTGCCATTCAAGAGAGCAGCTATTAGCACTGTAGCCAGTAATCTTAGGCGTATCTGGCGCCTCTGGTGGATCGAACGGCAGTTTTGCTACTATTGGCTTGCTTTCAAGTGGTTCAGAAACTCCGTACAGGTTTTCAGCACGTACTCTAAACACGTATTTCTTGCCTTCAGTCAAGTTTTTAACAGTGAATGAACATTTAGGGCAGAAACCAGCAACAGTACGCCAGTCGTTGACTCCAAACTCAGCAACTTCAACAACATAACCAGTTATCTCGCTACCGCCATCATCTAAGGGTGGTGACCAAGTTAAGCTCATAGTTTCGTGTGTAACAGGCGTGCATGATAATGGTCCCTTAGGCATGCCAGGTTTGTCCACAACAATGACTTCGATATCAGCGGAATCTTTTCCATATTTATTAGATGCTGTGACAGTGTATTTGCCTGCATCGTCTCTCGTAGATTTCTCAATGCTAAGTCTGGTTTCATCAGGACTAGTTTCAGTAGACAATCTGTGTGAAGGCACAAGTGAGATAGCACCCTTGGTCCAAGTAACTTTCGGTGTTGGGGCACCAGCAATTGGAATGTTAATATTTATCGGTTCACCGGCTCGGACCTTGATCTTACGGCCGATAAGGTGATCCAATGATAGTTTAGGTTTCTCTTTCATTGGCTTAGCAATAATAACGTTTGATGGATCAGAAGGTTGACCAGGTCCGGCTGCATTCACAGCAGACACTCTGTATTCGTATTGATGCCCTTCCTGTACCCTGTCATCCTCATATTCATTAAACCTTACAGGCTCTTTATTCAGTTTGATCCACCGGCCAGTAGCCTTATCTCTCCTCTCAACATCGTATCCCAGAATATTCGAACCACCGTTCGAAATTGGAGATGACCATTTAACCTTAATATGATCCTTATCTGCGGATACAAGCTCCGGTTTTCCAGGCTTTCCAGGTACTGTGTATTGATTCTTAGCAACTACTGCTTTGTCAGTAACAAGAGGCTCGGATCGGCCTTGTAAATTCTCTGCAAACACTCTAAACTCATACTTGGTACCTTCTGAAAGACGTGGTACAGTGGCATGCGTGTATTTCGGGTTGATGTAAGTTACAGCTGGTACCCAACCACCGCCATGAGTAAGGTCACGTTTTTCAATAACGTATGCTGTCAGTTCACTGCCACCATTATCTTTAGGCGGTTTCCATGATAGCGTAACAGATTGGGCAGTTATTTCTTCATATTCGAACGGAGGCTGAGGTGCCCCTGGTACGTCCAGTACTATTAATTCAAAGCTGCCTTCATCAGATCCGGAATCGTTCTTCAACGACAAATTATATTTACCAGCGTCAGAGCGCTTGCAGTTCACAGTATGTATGATCGTATGATGTCCTACAGAGGTTACTGTCGTTCTTTCGTTAGTGGCTACAGGCCTGCCATCGCAGGTCCATTTAACTTCAGGAATTGGCTCTCCAATGAAATTAACATCCAAGTGGAATATAAGACCAGCCTTAATACGAATCTCCTTAAGCGGTGTAATGATCTTTGGTGCGACAAATCTGTCTTTAGCCGTAATAATATCTGAAGGCTCGCTAGGTTCCGATTGTCCGGCTTGATTAACTGCAATAACTCTAAATTCATAATCTTGACCCTCCATCAAATCCGGAACAGTAGCTTTGGTCTGCTTGGGTGGTACATGCACGGCATTTACCCAGTACGGACTGCCCTTTTCTTTCTTTTGAACGATGTATCCAGTAATAGGTGCTCCACCATCGGATTTCGGTGCCTCCCATTCCAAATCAACGTGGCTCTTGCTCCAGTCGGTAGCTACAGGTTTACCAGGAGCAGAAGGTTCATCGAATTCATTCTTGGCAATTATAGCTCGGTCTAATTCTAGAGGTTCAGATTGACCAATGGCGTTTACAGCGCTAACTCTGAACAAATACTCCTTCATATGAATGAGCCTAGTAACTTGGTGGGACAGGAATGTGCTCATGCCAGCATCCGACCATGTCCCACGCGATAAGTCCATTTTTTCAATAACATAATGCAATATTGGTGAGCCACCATCGTCGAGTGGTACTTTCCATGATAGAGAGCATGAATCTTTTGTGATATCAGACACCACTAGAGGCTTTTCTGGCCTTGATGGTTTATCCAATACCGTGACTTGGGCAGACGCTGAACAAACTCCAAGGTCATTCTTCAGGGTCAGTTTGTAAACTCCTCCGTCAGAACGAACGGAGAATGGAATGTCTAATATGACCCTGTTGTGCAGAATTTGAATGTCGATCCTATCGGATGGTTGTACAACTTTACCGTTGATCTGCCATTCAACCGTCGGTTTAGGCGATGCTTCGATCGGAATCTCATACTGTATACGTTGTCCAGCCTTGACTGTCTTGTCGGCCAGCAACATTTTGTCAAAGTGCGGTGCGCAGAACCTGGCTTTGGCTACTTGGGGAGTTGACGCATCACTTGGTTCACCGTTTCCAGCTTTATTAACAGCAATGACCCTAAACTCATACTCCTCTCCTTCTTGTAAACCAGGAACCGTAGCTGTTGTTTGATTTCCTGGTACGGTAGCAGCAACCTCCCACGGTCCATACTTTTTCTTTGCCTCGATAATATATCCTGTGATAGGAGCGCCACCATCCTTCTTCGGTGGTACCCATTCTAAGTCCATGTGATCCTTATCCCAGTCTTTAACAACCGGAGTTCCAGGTTTGTCTGGTGTGCCATATGGGTCCTTCGCCGTAATTGGCTCTTGTCCAACAAGCGGCTGCGACTCTCCTTGTTTGTTAACAGCACGAACACGGAAATTGTAATCATGACCTTCAATGAGATGGTCAATACGAATGTTACAGCCTTGTACTTCTCCAGCCGGAACCCAGCGTAAGCTGTCTTGGTCCATTTTTTCAACAACGTAGTGTGTTATCTCGCAGCCACCATCATCTTTAGGTGGTCGCCAGCGCAATGAGCAGCCAGACTTCGTAATATCGTCCACTCTTAGCGGTCCTTCTGGCGGCAATGGTACATCCATAACCAATACTTTGACAGTTGCCGAATCTGTTCCATTAATGTTCTTTGCCTTGAGTTTGTAAGTTCCAGAATCAGCTCTCTTCGCGTCAATCACACGGAACTTAGTAGAGTGAGCGTCATTGACAATCTTAATTCTGTCTGTGTTGAGTACAACGTTGTCACCGTGTAACCATTCTTTGGTTGGTGTCGGTTCCCCAGCAACAGGCACTTCGAGATCGAAGTTTTGGCCAACTTTGATTTTGATGTCGAACAGGAAATTCCTGTCAATCTTAGGCGGCAAGTTTTTAGGCCTAGCCAGATGAGGAGCAGTTCCATCGCTCGGTTCGCCTTTTCCGGCTTTATTAACCGCACGTACACGGAACTCGTAAGTGTTGCCCTCAATAAGGTCCGGAACTTTGCCAGTAGTGACGTCACCATCGATCTGAAAACAAAATAGTTACTGTAAATTTCTCAGGTTCATGCATTTTTTTATAATATATTAATATAAATACAGTAGAACCGTTAGAATAACAAATGGTATGCATGCAAGATAGGAATAGGGTTGAGTTTATTGACAAAATCTGTCTTGAAATTCCATTTTTCATGATTAAATCATAATAAATTACGAGATTGGTTTTAAATTATTTTTAAGGAAATGCTATAAAATGAGATCACAGTAAAAATTTAATTAAAAAAATGATTACAAAATGGATTCTTGATGTAACGTAATTGAAATTTTCACCTACATTAACTTCGAGTGCGCTTGAAGTTAATGCGCAGCGCGAAGCAATATATTAGTTGAACAGTCCTATTTTCTTTCGCGCACTAGATCTATTTTTTAAATATAATTTAAAAGATTATGCATGAATCAATGAATAAAAACTTTTACTTCTTACTTTTAATTGTAAAATATTACGTTAAACTCCATAAGAATTAAATATTTCCATAGATAAGCTAAAAATTTTAGATCTCTCAAATGACTTGTGTTGTTGTATTGCTGTCCAATGAAAACATAATTTCCGATAGTGAAGCAATATGAAACAACTAGATTAATAAGCTTTAGATATCTCACTTCAATCTCAAAATCACTCTATATCAAACCGTACCTGAGCACACTCCTCCCAGTCCGGTGAGAAGCGGTCCTTCTTCTCGATAACATATCCTGCAATAGGTGCTCCACCATCTGTCTCCGGACGTGTCCATTCAAGCTCCACAAAGTCTTTGTCGAAGTCCTTGATCTTCGGTGTACCAGGTTTGCCGGCGACATCGAATGGATTCTTTGCTTCTGTCGCATGTGGAGTTGTGAGAGGCTCCGATTTACCTTGCCTAAAAATCGCAAGAGATTTAAAGTCTTAAGACCATTATTAATTTGAAAAACGTTTTTAAATGACAATTGCAAACATAATCAATTTTGTGAGATAAAAAAAATCAAATCGGTTACACGCCTTTCGGACTACTTAACGCACCTGTTAACTGCTCGTACACGGAACTTGTACTTGTGTCCAGGCTGCAGTCCGTCTACAGCGAGGCTTGTTTCTGGGCCGAGTGTTTCACCAGCTTGTACCCAGCGACCAGTGGCCTCATCCATACGCTCAACAACGTATTTCTCGATCGGTTGACCTCCATCATCAGCCGGTGGGTTCCATGACAGCTTAGCACCGTTGGCGTGCACATCTGATACCTACAAGTATATAATATGATACATACTCAACAATTATTTACGTAGCAATCATTTCAAAACACGCCAAATGTTACAGCTGAATCACTTAAAGAATAAAATTAGTTTTGACACATCGATGTAAATTCGAAAATATGTAGTGTGTTATTATTATTACACTAATTCATAAAATATGATTATTATCTACATATATAACAATTTAGAATGCTTGTTAAAACATAGCTCTATTCACATAGTATAAAGGGCTATATCGGATAGAAATAGATCAGTCCCAAGTTAAAACTACGGCATTAAAATATAGCCAGCTGATATAACGTAAATTACTATGCAAAGATTTTGAACTTTTTTAATAAGTACAAGGTGATAAATGAGCACACAGTCCACCTGATGGTAAGTGGATACTGTGACCCGGTCATCTACATTTATCCTCAATTAGTAATCAAAATGTAGATGCGTTGTCACCCCCGAGGACTAAGATGGAATGCCTCGATTCCAGTAAAAAGTATCTCCGGTTCTCTACACTCACCATAAGAAACACAAGAAGGATTGTGCTGCTATTTTACGATGGTATTTTGTAAGTGCGTAGGACCACGCACTCACAAAATACCAGGTCCCGGTCGAGCCGACTCATTCGTGCTACAACCATAATGTTGCTGCAGCGTGTTCTTATGCTCCTAACTTGTAAAAATTCATAGACAATAAAACACTTAAAATTATTTAAACAAACCTTAAGTGGTCCTCCAGGCGGACTTGGCACGCTGAGCACGATAACTTCGACTTCAGCTACATCCTTGCCATTGGCATTTTCAGCGGTGATTGTGTACCGTCCGCTGTCGGCTCTGGTAGCAGACTTGCAGTTCAGCTTCGTGTTGTAGTTCGAATGTTGTACCTTCATCTCACCCCCGGACTTTACCTCCCTCTTGGCGAGGAACCATTTCGTTTCTGGCATTGGTTCACCCGAAACCTATTGCAAAAGTTATGTGATAAATCAGATAGAAAATAAAAAAAAGTTATACAGACGAATTTATTACAGAAACAGAAATATTTTTATTCGATATAGATTATAAATAATACTTATTGAGTCATTCATTCGTTTAATCTACGACTTATTCGGAAGAAGAACCCTGTTCTGGGAACAACTAGTAAGAAACCCAGCAGAACTTTTTTTTGAAAATAAAATCTAATTTATTAAATTATTTTTGTGAAAAACTTAACTTGCATTACTGTAAATATTTTTCATTTTCTCGCCCAAACAATAAATAAAGCTATGGCTGAATAGCTTTTTGTCACTATATCGCAAGTGATAGAACTATTTTGTTGGTAAATATTGTATATATCTATAAAGGACTAATCCAAAATAATTCAAAAAAGTCCATTATTTAAAGGCTCCAGTCTAATAAGACGACATATATTGGATCTATTACCTTAACATCGAATCCGAATTTCTGTCCGACTTTAATCTTAATGTCTATGAGGTTGGTCCTGTCAATCTTCGGCGCCAAGTTCCTCGGCTTTGCGACAATTGGATGCGTGCTGTCACTGGGTTCGCCTGGTCCGGCCTTGTTGACAGCTCTCACCCTAAAATATTTAAAAAGTTAAAACATATCGTCCCCCCCCCCCCCCCGTAATGAGAGGAGGTTTGTGCCCAGGAATGTTACATCTATAGACCATAACAGTACTTTAAAATTATGTTTCAATTTTGTAAAATAGATATTAATCATCAAAAACGAGCGTACTTTTGGCGATTACGAACAATAGTTACAAGGAAAATACAAAAATCAATATTAAAAAAAAACAAACCTGAATTCATACGTCTGCCCCTCAACAAGGTCAGGCACGGTGGCGGTTGTCTTATCAGCCGGAACTTCTACAGCTTTCTCCCAGTTTCCGAACTTGTCCTTTTTCTCCACGATGTAACCTTCAATAGGTGCACCACCATCTTCCTTGGGTGGAGTCCATTTGAGGTCCACGTGATCTTTGTCCCAGTCAGTAACTGATGGAGTGCCTGGTGCGCCTGTAGACAACGATAATATTTAAAATTGGCCTAGCATTATACTTCATACAAAATAAACTATAAAAAGATCAGTTTTGTTAGGGGTTATCCAGATAAGAAGCAGGCGTCTGGTACTGGAAACTTTAATCAAACTATCAAGCTTGACGATTATAAGGAAATCCTGACTATACTAAGGGAGAGTCTCAAGTTTGTTTACAGTGTTTACAGGCTGGCATGAAATGAAACTAATGTAGCTGTAGACGTTCTTTGAACACTAATAACACATTTAAGTTTTAAGCTATTTTCATTTTTCAACTCCTAACAAATGTGAAATTTGTTTTTATGTGCTCAGTAAAGGAAAAACTTTCCCAAACCGATATGACACTTTAATCCGGTCTTCAAAACTTATATTACGAGACCATTTTTATTTTAATCACATTTTCGAACATCTTCGATGCCCTTTTTTAATTTTGCATCTAGTCATATTAAAAAAAACATTTTAGTATAAAAAACATGTCTTACCAGGTTCGTCGAATGGATTTTTAGCGACAATACTGGTTTCCGAGACAAGCGGTTCCGACTCGCCTTCGGAGTTAACCGCCGACACGCGGAACTTGTACTCCTTACCCGGAGTCAGACCGGTTACCTCACACCCTGTGAAATAAGTAAAACGAAATGTTTAACGCTGTGCGCAATGAAGTCAGAGATAAATATGTAAACATCATAGACTTCTTTAATTTTTTGAGACGAGTTGAATCATGACATAATATGAAGATATGAATTATCAAAGAGGCGAATTGCAAAATATTAAACCGTCGTAATTTTGAATGTTCCTGTGTTTTTTTTTAAATTTATAGAATAAAGATAACAAACGGGCACACGATCCATCATATGGTATGTGGATGCTGTGTCCCACAGATATCTACATCTATCTTTGATTAAGAACAAAAATTGTTGTCAGCCCTGGAGGCTAAAATGGAATACCTTGTACTCAGTAGAAAGACACCAAACGAAATATTATGCTGCTACTTCAGGCTGGCGTTTTGTGAGAGCGCAGTTTTTCTCCAGTCGATCCGACCCATACGTGTTATAACTATAATAAAGCTGCAGCATAGAGCTATGCTGCAGCTTAGCTGACTGCAACACCGCGTAAAAATACTAATAATGGAACAAATATAGAGCAGTCACGATGCTCTCACGCGTGTGGGCGGACTTCACAATTAGCGAAAGATATCTTCGAGGTCGAAGTAGAGTTCGTTAAGAAATTATCAGTCAACTTACTGGGCTCTTCGGAGCGTGCACAAGGCACCCAGCAGCCAGTCTCCGTGTCCAATTTGTCCACTTGATAATATTCGATGGGGGCGCCGCCGTCGTCCTTTGGTCTCTTCCACTTAAGCGTAGCCCCCTCTTTGTGTACATCCGAGATCTGCAGAAATATCACAAATTCAGAAATATTGATTACATTGTTCCGCCTAATTCACAGTGAAGTTAGAGCAGACGACAAATTGGAACTTAAACACAAGTTATTATTTACTTAAGGTGGCCGTAGTTGATGGCACGAACTAAGTGGTGGGCGGAGTTAAAATGCATGCTATCTCAGCCGACATCCCGTGCGAAGGCGAAAGGCATGATGATTTACAACAAAACGAGCGCGCGAAATTTTATAAACAGAC
>DWHP01008170.1:0-10651 GCA_018247895.1 Parnassius honrathi | reverse complement strand
GCATTACGACCGCCTTCTTACGTTATCGTGTTTGTTCCTATCGCATTTTGATATAGTACGAAGTGATTTTGCTTGTTGGGTTGAACTCTTAAACTTTGTGATTTGAAAGGAGGTTGCGTTACTCTTAGACTAAAGTTTTGTGCTAAGTGACGTTAGACTGGAGTTTGGCGCCCGGAAGTGAGGGCATCCTGAGAAGCAGCGCTTTGGTATCGGCAGTCCTGGATCAGCGGGGCTGTCGGGTTACACAGTGTACACACTACTACACACTACTTACATGCACATCACTTGCCACCTGACAGGTACCCCGTGGTCAACCCTCCGTCAATCGGTAAGTTGTGCTTGCTTATTTGTTAGCCGTTAAAGGAATAAAACTCCATAGACCATTCAGGTCCTCCCCTCTGTTGCCCGTCGAGTTGGAATACTGATGGGCCCTACCCCAGTCGACCTTCGGGCAACTCAGGGCCGCAACAAGGGTTCTGTTGCAATAACCGACCAAATTTGCAGATAAAGTTCAGAATAATATAGGCAAATTGTGACGAAAAACTAAATGAATAATATTTTAAACATTCTGTCCTTTTTATCTTTTAAATTGAAAATGCGGTAATATATGCATTATTTTAACTGATTTTATTGCGCACGCACATTCGTAAGGGTCGATCTGCTAAAACATTGTTGCTCATATATCACATTAAATTTGGGATAATTTCAAATAAATGTATGATAAGCGTAGAGATCTGGAGACCCCTTTTTACTGGAAACGAGGCATTCCATCTTAGTTCCCAGGGGTGATAACGCTTCTGCATTTTGATTCGTAATTGAGGATAGATGTAGATGTCTATGGGCCACAGCAACCACTTACCATCAGGTGGACTGTGTGCTTGTTGGCACCCTATACTATAAAAAAATTATAGTGTCAAAAGAATTGTTTTGGATTTTTAATATAACAGCTCTAACGGTCGATCTTAGACCACGGAAATTCTGGTAATAACATGATATATTATCGAATTTTGTGGTAGGATAACTTAACACATTTGTATGAATTATTGTAATTAATCTACTTTAATGAATTAGTTCAGTTAGCTTAGACTGTTGATAGATTCAATATTTTAAATAAATTAATGTTCAGATGACTCTGTTTATCTTACATATAATTATGCGTCCTGATTTAATGCGTACATATCTATAGCCTTCTTCTGTACGATAGGTTTTCGTTCTCCTGATCTCCCTATACGACATGTGTTAAGCTTTTTGTCTTTGTCCTTCTGTTTCTTATTGAAGACCATGGTCGATGCGAGAAAACCATCTCGAACTCTTGGGCTAGCAAACTTTACGACTACAAAGCATTTTTTAAAACTATTTTTATCCATTTTTGATATTCCAGTTCCTAAGTGAATATCTGTTTCACTTAATTTATACTCTATTACATTTGCAATTTGTTTTATAACTGTGACAAGATTTTTTGATTTATGTCATGGTATACAATGTATTTCTATATTGCTAGCCCTCTAATGGTGTTTTATTTGTGCAGGCCTGGTGTTGAAGTCTGTGAATGAACTTTCTATCTCTTTATGTTCATGTTCTAACTTTTTCGTTAACTTATTATTATTTTGTGTATCTGCTCGAATTTTTCATATTTTTCTTCGAAGAAATTAAATTATGTTGTCAAATGCTCTACTCGCTCTATGAGTTCATTGTTTTTATCTCCATATTTTTTAACAAATCAGTTTCAATATACGAAAAATAAATGCTGAGTTCATCCTTCACTATATAGGGAATAAAGAAATACACACGTCCTTCTTTATTACTTATTTATTCCTCGTATTTCTTTTAACTGACTATATGCGAAAGTCAAAGAATCAAAATATCTTAATTACGCAACTATAATTTTGAAATTGTTTATGTTGTCTTGCCAATTCTTATCATATGAATAAATTTCATCTGACGATAGCAAAGTCTGGGGTTTTCTTGTTCTTTAAACATCGCTCATTAAGAAAATAACAGCAAACCCTGCTTGAAAAAGGTTATGCCAACCATTCTAAAACAATAAGTTTAATATAACGCACAATATTGACACAGGTGCCACTTCTAACAAGTGTGTATATCTTCGTTCTAAACTTATAAATTAGGATATCCGCAGTAGACCAGAGTAACCGATATAGCCCAACGGATTAGTAAGATAAAGTGAATATGACCGGTCATACAGCTCGAAGAGTTGATAAACGGTTGTTAAGAAAGATTCTCGAATGGAGACCTCCTACCGGTAGAAGAAGTGAAGGCCCACACCCCACTAGATGGAGTGACGGCTCGGTAAGACGTGCAGGATGTTGATGAATGCAGATGACTTAGGAACGTGGTTTGCGGCATGCCTTGGGGAAGGTTTATATTCAGCAGTGGACTTTTGAAGGGTTGTAATGATGATAACGACTTCCAGTAAGTCATTTTTCACGTTATCTACCAACAAAATATCCTAATCCTCACTATCATATCTATGTTCAGCAGAGAACTTTTGAAGGGTTGTAATGATGATAGTGACTTCCAGAAAGTCACTTTTCACGTTATCTACCAACAAAATATCCTAGTCCTCACTATGAGGTCTATGTTCAGCAGAGGACTTTTGATGGGTTGTAATGATGATAATGACTTCCAGAAAGTAATTCTTCACGTTATCTACCAACAAAAATCCTCATTATCAGAAAAAAATCATTTGTGTTGATTTAATATTCATCATTTGACAATGCGCGAACTATGTCGCCATCTATGCCGTCTATGCCGAACTATGTCGTCATATATCGACCTCGCAGCCGTTCTTTTCAACTAAAGTCTTAACTAAAAGAAAAAAGCAAAATCGATAAAAATTACAAGTTTAAAGTGTTACGCATAAGCTAACCATTCGTCGAAATGACGAGTATGTATAGATATGTATAAAAAAAAAACTTACCGGCTGAAAGCAACCACCATCTGACGCATTCTAGCGGCCATTAAGCTGACGCAAAACCGCGATCATGAAGGTTAAACTAATATATTATAATTAGCACTTATACGAATATTTTGTCCCATCCAACGACCGTGACGTCCAGTGTTACCTAAACGAACATTAGTGTAAATAATATTAACATTGGTGTAAATAATATAAATAAATAGTTTTTGTGTCTAGAACTCGTATGTGTATGTGTAAAAGTTTTTATTTAAATGAAGTATATTTAAACGATTTCCTCAGATGTTATAAAATTTACTAAAACATTGCTAATGATATATTGACAATTTTATGAATATTTTGTTTTATCTAACATCCGTGATGTCCAGTTGTACCTAGTTAGTAGTACCAGTAGTACGAGTTCTCGTTTAGAAATTTAAACGAATCTAACATTAGTGGAAATAACATAAAAAATAGTTTATGGGTCTTTAATGGGTAAAATGATAATACCCAAAATCCCCATGTTTAGGACTAGAACTAGGACACAGCATGCTATTCAACCTTCTATCTTATCACATAATCATTACTTCAATCGGAGTAAACCTTTAACATTATAATTACTTTTGCGCAGTTAGAACTATAAAGAGTTTCTAAAAAGAAGAAAAAATTAAAAAAGTATCCTTTTGGTCAAAAAGATTTCTTAATAAACAGTTGCGGTAAAGGTATAGTATAGGTAAGTACAAAATTATAGCTGTTAAAGTATATAATCTAAAATGTAAAAGCAATTTACCTCAGAGTACTTACTAGCACAGAGAGTGAGAGTTCTAAAATAAGAACAAAATAGCTACAAAATAAGATAGTTATATTATTCTCACCTTCTTTCTTTTACAAGGTTTTTGACGTTTTTCTATTCCATAGACAATTTTATATAATAATAATAATAAAACGTTTATTTCAGATTAAAAAATCCATATAAATGAATTTTTATTGATGTGCCATTAGCGAAACAAAACGTAGTCGATAAATTCAGTATATAATTTAGTAAAATTAGGGATTTTTATTAGTTCGGTTCGTGATACTAACGTGGGTGGTCTGAAAAGTTTCTGACTTAATAAAATAATATTATATATAGTCTACATAGTCTCCTTGTAATTAGACACATTTCTCCTTCGTCAAGCAGTTCAAACCATGGCAACCGCTGAGGTATGGTGAAACAGAATTTCCTTTTTCTGCAAATATGGACATTTTGCCGCAATTTCATGAATATCCCAAAAACAGTCACATCACATTCCCAGCCGAGAAAACACTTTTTGGTTTTTTGGAGCTGGTTTCCCCTTTACAGTAGACTACTGTTTTGACTGTATTTTTGTTTCAGACATATAACGGTGTATCTAAGTTTCATCTTTAGTAATTAATCGGCGCATAAACTCGGATTTTTTTGGAAAGGTGACAAACGAACCTACTGCTCACCGGGAATTACAGACGCGTTGCCGGCCTTTTAAAAAGGAATATGCTCTTATATAAGTATTTAAGTCGAATCGATCTGAAAAAAATTTCTGATGATAGTCGATTCCACAAGGAAGTTGTGTCAGGAAGAAAAATTCTTTTAAATCACATAGTGGTGGACCGCTAGTAATTCAGATGGTATGGGTGGTACCGCGAGTTTTGTCGCGATGAGCGATGGTGAAATTGTGCGGCTGAAATTAGTCCGAACAATTCCTCAGAGCACTTCCTGTGGTAAATGCGATAAAATGTGCAAAGAGAAGCAACATCTCTTCGCAGAGCAAGTGAGTCAAGCCAATCGGAAAGAGTTTGTTCGTCGACGATTCGGACAGTTCTGCGCCGGATGCGATCAAATGGAAGAAGCTGACACTGGGGAGCCCCAGCCCAGAGATGGAAACAGTATTCTATGTGCGGCCAAACCTGCGCCTTGTAAAGTTGTAGGTGGAGAGCCGGCATGAAATATTGTCCCACTCTGCTGAGCACGCCAAGCTTTTAGAGGCCAATTTGGCCTTCTCTTCCAAGTGACCACGAAACTGCACGTCACTCGATATGTTGAGGCCGAGGATTTCGATACTGGCTGAGGTAACAAGGGGAATGCTGTGAAACTGAGGAGATATGACTAAGCGGTTCTTTTTAACGGTAAACCCGCAAACTTATGTCTTCTGGGGATTAAACTGGACTAGATTTATTCGCCCTCAGTTCGAGATTTTGTTAAACAAAGTCTCGACTTCAGACACTAGTTTGTCCCGGTACTTTCTCCTTTCCGTTTTCCCGAGAAATATTGGCACGGCAGGTATATAAAGCATCACCAGTGCTGTCGTCTGCATAGCAATTAATGTCACCGGTCTGCAACACGTCATTGGTATGCAGAAGAAACACCGTTGGTGATAGCACGCAGACTTGTGGAATACCGGTGTTAGGCACGGTGGTGAGCACGCACTGACTACTACGACCTTGATGCTCCAATCAGCATGAAAACTGGTGATCCAGCTGCACGATTTCTCGGGAAGCCCATAGGAAGGAAGCCTCCTCGGAAGCGCTTTGTACCAAACCTGATCGAATTTCTTCGCTATGTCCAAACTAAAAAACGGCCAATACCTCCCACATTGGCCGTTAGTTTGGTCTTTGGTCGCTACTGCCTGCACACATTTATGAGTTAGGTAACCTAGAAGATCACCAGCGGGGCGACCGTAATGGAAACCGTACTGGCGGGCACTAATTAGCTGGTGATCCCCAAGGTACCGCATGAGTTAGCTGTTAATAATTGATTGCATTATATTATTTTAGAGAACAAGGCGGTGATGGCGATAGGCCCAAAGTTGGACGGATCATAGCCGGTACCTTTTTTAGGGATCAAGTGCACCAAACCTGTCTTCCTTGGTTTCAGGACTACGCCTAGGGAGTACCAGAAAAGACGCATTAAAATCGGTTCCAACTTCGGCGCACACGTCTTCAACACAATAGGAGGGATGCCATCTGGCTCACTTGATTTGTTGACGTACAGAGAGAGGAGTACTCTGCGCATTATTGCGCCTAATATATACTCCTACGCGTCGATTTGATGGCGGCAATCCTGGAATCTATGGATTTTGCCTCTATGTGCTCTTATATGGCTCGCTAGACCGAACTTGGTCCTATACTTTTTGGCATATGTGACAGTAGAGTTGGCCAGACGAGTTGTCAGTTGTCTCTTTGCGCAATTGGTGTTTTAAGTCTAGAGCTTTGAGGCGGCTTTCGGTTTTACAACAAGCTCCTCCCAACACTCAGTGTTTATACCGCAAGCATATAGGTGTCTGTCGAAAACGTCTTTATAGCGCAGACGCTGACCACCGTGCTTACACTTACTTTCTACTATCTCTAAGTAAAAAATAGCTTTAGGTAAACGGCAGTCTTCTGTGCGAAGGATGGGCCTGCACCACATGAGCTGAAGTTGCAATAAGAGAGCTTCAATGCCAAACATTCCAGAATGACGCAATACCTCAGAATTAGGAATATGATCCTACCACTTGAGCTTTAGGATAAATCTAAATTATGCCTTGTTTTAATTCTGCTGTCGTCTAGTACCATTTGATGAACGTTAGCGATGTTATCGGCAGTAGTTGCTATTTTTGGACGTCCTGATCGATCATCGTTTTCTAGGTTCTCAGGGCCAGCCACGTTTAAATTCAGCAAAAAGGGTAAAACATAAATTAATTTCCATATTTCATCTGTATATCGTTCCAGTATGCAGCAGCAATGTTCCATAGATCAATAAAAATCGATCAAAATAAAGAAAATCATAGCTATATTTTTTGTCAGGACGTATTAAGCCTATGGTTAGACACGTACCCATCCCAAAATTGGGATGGTTTTCTTTATTTCACAAATAAATTCGATGTTATTGCGCCTGAGACACAAACCCGCTACCCATTTCTACTAGACAACATTAGAACATTTCTGATGTAGCGATACTCAAAATGTCTTTTTATCGCTAAGATCTTAACGATTTTTGAACTTAAATCACATGACGGTCTTGCTAAAGCTGGGCCAGTGCGTAAGTGAGGTCCTTCGAATCAAAACAACAGTTTTGACCCGAGAGTTATGATCCGATCTGTTGAAGGACATACGCTAATGTCTATCTCACCAGCAACCCAAATTCACGAATTTGCTTTTAGTACTAATTAGGTGCCAAGTTTAAAAATTAGGTGCTCTAAAATTTTCACCACAAAGAATTGGTGAAATTTGCGTTGCTGGCAAACCTTGTTGCTAGCAACGCAGTGACGACAAAAGATATACGATAATATTAATAGCATGGAATTAAGTGCTCAAAGATTATTGAGGTCTGATGTAGATGTTTGTAACATTCTGGAAATTATCGGGTCCGCGATCACTATTACTTTACTGTAAGGTATGAATGGCATTTTTTGTTCTATATCTGTTCTATATTATAGATAACATAGGTCGAGTCTGTACAAAAACCGAATCAGAACGCCTCGAAACCATATAGTCTTGTCTGCCCTATCTTACGGTCTTCCTGTCTTACGGTTTTCGTAAATCCGTAGGCGCGGAGGGAGAGCAGCCCCTACCTACTGTCACCTCCGCAGCTTCGGCTTTTTGGTCCAGCCTGAGCCGCTATGGCTCGCACAGATGAGTGCGGTTTGCTACGCAAGGGTGAACGTGCTGTACTTCCTGCAGCACCGAAGCCGTTGCAGAAGTAACTGTGTGAATATTCGTGTGTAAAATGTGAGTTGTGTTTTTGAAAGCACTTAATTAGCATTTAATTATCAAATTATTTCTATACCTGATTATGATTGTCTTCTGATTCTCAGAAGACCTGATTTTTACATATGCTTTGTTCTGAATAACGACTTTATTTTTATAAAGGGCGTTTTGTCATTGCCTATACTTGCAGCATTTAATTAACACTTAATTCCTTGCTCTTAATATTTATCGTCACCGCGATGCTAGCGATACGTTTAGCTAGCAACGCAAATTTCAACATTTGGTTACACGTGCGTGCGTGCGTGTGTGTGTGTGTGCAGTACAGCTCAGTTAATAATTTCTTTTTAGTAAGAGATTTTAATAATTCTTTGCTTCATTTCTTTTTGTTTGGAGGCGTTTATCTTAACCATTTTATTTAAGTCTTTTTTTTCCATTACCTTACGCTTGTTACAAGTATTAATAATAGATACTTTATATTCCTCAGTATAATAATGTTGGATGGGTATAAATATTTTAATCGTGTTTCAACTGAGAGTATTTTACACATAGGAAATAATATTTTATGTTATTTTTTACATTATCTTTAATCTGTGGAATTTATTAAAAAAATTATAATGCGAATTTATAAGCATTTCACTTGTTTTGTATAACTACTAAATGTGCGGCCATACACAATAAGACCATAGTTAACTAAAGACTCAAATAACGCATAGAACACCACTAATAGAACATGCTTAATTATTACCTTTTGAATTTGATAGTATTTGCCTAAAATATACCTTAATTTTGAACATTCGTCTTCACTGTGTAACTTATTAAAAATATAAAATACCAGATACAAAGGCTTCGCTCCGGCCCCACACAGGCCAACGTCATGTGCAGTGAACGTTAACCAAAAAAGCGCCTGACCGATGTCGCGTATGTCAATGCGTGTAAACACACAGTGAATACGTACGTCACACGGTTTAGGCATACTGGCCATAATAGCCCCCGTCAGTAAGCGCTACCACCAAGTCGGTCAAACCAAAGATGCAGAGAGTGTTAATGAGAATGGTAGCATGTTACTAAAATACCAGTAACCAAACATCCATGTATCATCGAGCTATTCCATTAAGACTTGGAGTTGAGTATAATCCGAAAGATAGCCGACGTATCATAACGCCATGCGCTAAGACGCAGCAAATAATCGGTAGGGTGCGCGTTGTTCACGAAAAACCCTTATTGCTACAACAAACCCGCACATCACCGACACTAAGATGTTATGCCTAGGACATATCGATTTTCAAGTCCACTTCTATCTATATAATGCTTTTACGGATTTTATCGCGTTTAATTTATTTGATTTTTAATTTCCGATATTATGGGTTCTTTTTAGCATCCATGGTCATGGAGGAGTCCTCTAAATCTAATAATATAAAAAATAAAATAAATTAAATACGATAAAATCCGTAAAAGTAGTTATATATATAACGTTTCAAATGTAGGACTTCAAGCCCGAAATCTGCTAATTTAATCATGTTTGTTGACTGTAGCGAAACCCGCATTAACACGCAATAAGATGATGCTGTGGGTATTGTGGGATTGGAAGGGCATCGTTCATTGCGAGTTTTTATCTCCGGACAAAACCATCGCTTTGGATGTCTACTGACAACCACTAATGAGACTCAAGCAAGAAATTGAGAAAAAAAGACCGGAACTGATCAAAAGAAAAGGAATGGTCTTTCATCGTGATAACGCCAGACCACACACATCTTAACAAAAACTGATAGAGCTTGGTGGTTCTCAACCAAACCATATGGTTCTACCCTTGCAATCTCTGATTTTCACCTGTTTCGGCATCTTCAGAAAACTCGATCAGGGATCAAAATGCAGATGCGCCTTCACCCTTGAGGACTAAGATGGAATGCCACAATTCCAGTAAAAAGGGTATCTGGTTCTCTACACTCACCACACGATACACAGAACCATTAAGCTGCTATTTTACGCTAACTTACTTATCAATTTTTGATCACTATCCTCTTGGTAGGTGAATCTTGCGTCGCGGGGCCTATCCTCTACGCGGTGCGTAACTATAATTCGCTTTGACGGCGGCGTCTCATTTCTAACGGATACTCCCCTAGGTAGTGAGGCAGAAGTGTCAGCCTCCCTCATAATGAAATGACAGAATGCAAGTCTACGTAAAGAAATTATATACACGGCATTAGCACCGGTAAGTGTGACCCTGTGAAAAGGATTAATTCAACATCTGAAATAACTATACTACTAATATAACTGCAGCATAGCTCTACCACGTATAAAATATCAGTGCCATAGGTTCTATTCCGTTCGCCTGTTACACCCCATTTTTCCAGATAGTAAAAAAAAGATCAGCAGTATATACAATTAATAATAATTATCAAACACTTTATGCCATAATGATGGATCATGTTCAAAGCAAATAAAGTTAATTAAAATACAGAGTCATTTTCAATAACCGGCCAAATTTGCATAGAAATTTCATAATAAGTAATATAGGCAAATGGTGAAGAAAAATTCATTAAAAATCTGAAACATTTTGTCCTTTTTATCTTTTAAATTCAAAATGCGTTGTTATGCATTATTTTAACTGATTTTACACACGCTCACATATTTAAAGGTCAATCGGTAGACAAAAATGTTGTTGCCCATAAGTGACATTCACTTTGGGATAATTTCAAAGAAAAGTAAAAGCCTTATTTACTCGTATTTTCTAAAACTGCAAAAACGGTATATCGTTATTTATATATTAGAACTTAAGTAACCCTTTGCCGTATCTCCCCAGTTTCAAGGCACTCCCCTTATTGCCTCAACCAGTATCGGTATCCTCGGCGTTGACATACCGAGTGACGTGCAGTTTCGTGGTCACTTGGAAGAGAAGGCCAAATTGGCCTCCAAAAAGCTTGGCATACTCACCAGAGCAGGACAGTATTTCATGCCAGCACACCACCTGCAACTTTACAAGGCGCAGGTTCGGCCGCACATGGAATACTGTTCCCATCTCTGGGCTGGGGCTCC
>DWHP01008169.1:0-10651 GCA_018247895.1 Parnassius honrathi | reverse complement strand
CACGGGTTCCAGAAGGAAGGCGAACTAGTTTCTCGCCAATTCTGCCTATGTGCTCTGACTTTGCCTTGGCAATGACTATTTTGAAGTCCTTCGACCTGGAGGCGGAATCATACTTATTTTTAGAGCGCTGGTGTTTAGATCTTTGATGCGTCAGCCCAGGATTGGTAGCACTCCTGCTTATAGCCTGATGCTATTTTACAAGAGTGACCAAACCATGGTTGAGATTTGCCTCCGATGGGCACCACAGAGGAAGGAATAAAAGTTTCATACCCTGAAGTACCACATCAGCGACAGAATCCGCAACAATGTTAGGATCGTACGGCGAGAAGCAAACCCAAGCGCCCAAGAGTAGGATGCAAAGAAAGACCGCATGCTTTCCCAATCGGCTAACCTACAGTTCCAAACACGGCGGCAGCCTGCAGTATGCAACTGCGTTTTAAGCTTGAGTGGCACCTCACTCCGGACAAGGTAATGGTCCGAGGAGCCTAAAGGGGCGTTGACGGAAATCTGATATCCGTCCGGGTGAAAGGTCAGCAGAAGGTCCAACAGGGAAGGTGCATAATCCTCCATATCTGGAATCCGCGTAAGCGTAATAACCAGTTGCGTCAGACCATATGCCTAGGCAAAATCATGAAGAGATCTCCCCGCATGATCGGTTAAACGTGAAACATTCGGCGTGATGGGCAATCACCGAGGATCACGATATCTGCGGAGGGGATCTGCTGTAGCAACGAATCTAGCCATTTGGACGTGATAAAAGAGTCGGTCTGTTTCGGCATTATCGCTATAGGACCTATAGAGGCACCCGTAGACGCGCGGATGGTCGTCGCTTTCTACGCGTAGCTAAATGATGGACAGGTCCGAACCTTCAAGACTGCTAAAGCGTCAAGAATAGATGTCCTCTGTGACGTAAACGCAAACTCCAGCCCGAGGGAACAGCCTGAGCACCCACGCTCAGGAGTGGAGTAACTATGTCATGGATGCTCAGCGATGGATTCTCCAGGGGTACTGGTACCCTCCTGGGGTAGTCTTACGTTTAATTCCGCTACAATGTTGATGGGGGGGGGGATTTGGGCCTCCGGCCACCTGCACTCACCAGACGAAACACGGATGCAGAGCTTCCATTTCACGCCGGTATTCTGTGAGATCGTGGTACCACCCCGGTTTGAGCCGGCCCATGCGTGCAACAGCAAAGCCGCCGCGTGGCTCTACCACTGACAACACTCAACTCTGTTCCTTCTGCAAATCAATGATATGTTGCAAACCGGTAACATTCATTACTACGCGGACGACAGCACTGGTGATGCTTTATACACCGGCCATGCCAATATTTCTCGGGAAAACTTCACTGAGTACCGGAACAAACTTGTGTCTAAGAACAAAGTTGAGACTTTGTTGAACAAAGATTCGGACTCGGGGCGAATAAATATTCCAGTTCAATCCCCAAAAGACAAGTTTCTGCGTTTACTGCCAAAAAAAATCCCCTTCGTCGTATCTACTCAGTTGGGAGTGCCTTGACTCCCCTTGTTGCCTTAGGCAGTATCGGAATCCTCAGCGTCGACACATCGAGTGACGTGCAGTTTCGTGGTCACTTGGAAGAGGAGGCCAAATTAGAATCTACAAATCTCGGCGTGCTCAACAGAACCGGCAGTATTTCATGATGGCACACCACCTGCAACTTTACAGGTTTAGCCGCACATGGATTCCACTGCACACTATTCCTATCCCTGGGCTGGGGCTCCCTAGTGCCGGCTCCAACCATTTGATCGTACACAGCGCAGAGCCGTTCAAATCATCGGCAACCGAGCTCTTTCCGATCAGCTTGTCTCACTGGCACTGCGAAGAAAAGTTGCATCTCTTTGCGTATTTTATCGCATTACCACGGAGAGCACTCTGAGGAGTTGTCTAGACTAATTCCAGTTGTACAATTTCACTATCGCACATCGCGACAAACTGGCGATACCATCCATACCGTCTGGATGACTGGCGGTCCACCACTGCGGGATTCAAAAGAAGTTTACTTCCTCGCGTAACTTCCTTGTGTAATCGACTACCACCAGAGATTTTTGCGAACAGATACGACTTAGCGACCTGCACCTGCAATTCCCCTGTTGTTGCAGTTGTTCACGAGCAGCGGTAGTGATTTACCATCAGGTGATCAGCATGCGCGTTTGTATAAAAGGAAAGTATGTGAGACTTGAGCCAAAATTACTCGAAATGCCAAATTAAAAATAAAAATACAAAAAGTTTAAAAGTTACAGAATACAAAGGCATGAAATACCCGAGAAAAAAGTTTTATGTGGGCGTCCACTGCGACGCTAGTAGTATACACTCATAGACGCGTGTTACATTTTGTCAGTTTGGAGATATACGCTGGTCTGGTATATTCTAAGTCTATGGTAGATGGCATTCTTGTTCTGTGGCCTGCATGGAGCTTAGAGAGAAGGAGATCGATCGCTATGTACTAAAGCATAGCCCGCCTGTCCCTTAAAATTCATCGGTAAGTAGTATCTGCGAAGTTAGCTGTTTATGAGTACAAGTAGATGAAGTTAGTTGAATAATGTACAAATTATTTGCGGCATTTATGTGAAAATAATTGTGCTTCGTAATCTTTTAATTTTTGACAAAAAGAAACTTTAAAAATGGTGTAACATTGTATTGCGTGGATTGCAAGTGGTTTAGCATCTGATCAGAAAATAGACTGAAAGTGACTTTTAGTTTTTTTAGTTTAACAACTTAGCGATCGCAGCGCCTCACTTATTGTGTTCATATTTTATGACACTATTTTCTATAGCGATCGTTCTCCTTCTCTCTAACCTCCATGCTCACAAGTTTGCTTGACAAAAGCACAGACGGCTAAGAGGATATAATATCTATAAGTCTTTGGAGGATAGTCAAAAGCAGTTTAATGAAAACCAGTACGGTCCGTTGTAGAAAAACGTAAAAAGCATAAATTATTAATAAATAAGTAAATAAATTCTGCGTGAAAATTTATGTGATGCGTCTACTTCACACAAGGTTAGTTCTTACTGAATTGTTCAACTAATACGACACTTAGCTCTGTTGAAACAGCCCTGATCACATACTATTATTGATGCTTACGTATGCCCTGATTTACGTACGTCATGACATGTAATATTCTTCCTCCAACCTTCCACTACTAAATAGATAAGTTAATGTCAAAGAGTATAGTAAGTTAATGTTTACCTTACTACCATCGCCACTATTTTTTATAAATACTAGATGTGCCCCGCGGTTTCACCCGCGTATATCACACGTCTGAGTCGACAAGATAGACATTGTAGGCTTAGTATTACATTCCTGTCTACATCATTTGGGTCTGGACTAATAAAATGATAAATATTGTTGCCAATATTTATAGCCTTCCAAGGAAACACAGATTGTTTGAATAAATCTAAGTTTTGATAAGCTTTGTAAAACTATGAGAAAATGTTGGTCAATACTTTCGTATCTTATTCTCATATATGTAATTAGTAGATAGAACATTTTATGGAAAGAAAATTTTATGTTACTAGACTTAGAACACATTATGAAAATGACAGTTACTAACCACATTATTTGATAAACACTTTTGTTAAGTTCTTTTTTTACGCTATGTTTTTAATTTTATTTTTTTATAAGAGAGGGGGTAAACGAGCATACGGCTCATCTGATGGTAAGTGACTCCCACCGCCCGTGAACAACTGCAATTCAAGGGAAGTAGTAGATGCATTGCCGACTTTTTAAAGAAGAGTAAGCACATTTCTGGAAGGCCTCTAAGTCATAACGGCCCTAATAAATCTCTGGTGGTAGTTGATTCCACAAGGAAGTTGTGCGAGAAAGAAAACTTCATTTAAATCGCACAGTGGTGGACAGTTTGAATTTACGTTCTATAAGTGAAACCAAACCACTGGTTTCAAGGATAACGGTGTTTACACTAACAGCCTGTAGTTGGTATCGTGAGTTTTGTCGCTATGTGCGATGGTGAAATTGTGCGGCTGGAATTAGTCCAGACAATTCCTCAGAGTTCTCCTCGTGGTAATGCGATAAAATACGCTAAGAGATGCAACATCTCTTTACAGTGCTAGTGAGTCAAGCCGGTCGGAAAAAGTTCCATCTCCGACGATTTGAACGGCTTTGGGCTGGATGCGATCGAATGGAAGGAGCCGAACCGCGGTGTGTCGGCATGAAATACCGTCCGCTCTGCTGATCATGCCCAGCTTTTTGAGGCAAATTTGACCTTCTCTTTCAAGCGTCCGCCAAACTGCGCGTCACTCGATATATCTATGCCGAGGATTCCAATACTGGCTAAGACAACGAGGGGATTGCCTTGAAACTGAGGAGATACGACGAAGGGGTTATTTTTGGTAGTAAACGCGCAAACTTGTGATTTGGGAATTGTACTGGACTAGATTTAGTCGCCTTCGGTTCGAGACTTTGTTCAACAAAGTCTTGGCTTCAGACTCAAGTTTATCTTGATACTCGGAGACCATTTCCCAAGAAATATTGGCACGGCAATTGTATAAAGCATAACTAGTTGTAGCTGTGAATATAGCATGTGCATAGCAATGAATGTTACTGGTTTGCAACATATCGTTGATCTGCAGAAAAAGCAGCGTTGGTGATAGCACGCAGTTTTCTGGAACACCAGCGTTAATAAGCTTGTATTCGGAGCATGCACCGCCTACTACGACCTTGATGCTCCGATCTGCAAGAAAACTGGTGATCCAATTACACAATTTCTCGGGAAGCCCATAGGTAGTGAGCTATACTATGTCCAATCTAACGACCAACGCCTCCCACTTCGACTCTGCTGCCTCCACCCATCTATGAGTTAGGTAGCCCAGAATATCACCAGCTGAGCGACCCTGACGGAAACCGTACTGGCGGTCACATCTAAGCAGTTGCCGTTTTAGGCATCGGGTGCACTAAAGCTGTCGTCAATGATTTTGGGACTATGGCATTGGGGCAGGAGTGTCAGAAAATACACGTCAAAACCGGAGCCAACTCAGGAGCACACGTCTTCAGCACAATAGGAGGGACGCCATCAGGCCAACTCGACTTGTTAACGTCCAGGGACCGGAGTGTTCTGCGCACTGAGCGCTAGGTAAACAGCACATCTTGCATGGAGCACTCACACCGCCGGATGGTGGGCGGTGTGTTTCTCCCGTCATCAAAAGTTGAGTTGTACAAAAACAAAGAGTTCAGCGGATCGGCTTTGTCTTTTGTGGCATGGGCCAGAGAGACCAGAATATACGTGTCCCCGAAGGAAGTCAAACTATTTTCTCGCCAATTCTGCCGATTTGTTCTGACTTTGGCTTGGCAATGACACTTTTGAATGACCTGGAGGCGGAATTATACTTCTTTTCAAGAACGCTGGTATTTGCATACCGAGATGTCGATGCGTGAACCCAGATCTGGTACTCTTGCTTATAGCGTATTGCAATTTTGCAGGAGCCACCAAACCATGGCTGGATTCTGCCTTCGATAGGTACCACAGATAATGGAATTAAAAGTTCCATTCCCTGTAGCACCACATCAGCGACAGAATCGGTAATAATGCTGGGATCAGCCGAGGAGAAGCAAGCCCACCCTTAAGGGTAGGATGCAAAAAAAGATCGCATCCCGCCCCAATCGGCTGACCTATATATAATGCCCAACATGGCGGCAACCTGCACAGCGAAACCCCGATGGGAGGTATCGACGGAGACCTGAAGTATCCATCCGGATGAAAGGTCAACACAAGTCCAGCAGGGAAGGTACATGATCTTCCACATCTAGAGTCCGAGTAGGTGAGGTAACTAGTTGTGTCAGACCATATGCCAAAACAAAGTCATAAACAGATCTACCCGCATGATCGGTTAAACGGGAACCAAGCTACTCAGCGTGCTGGACGTTACAATCACAAGTCATCACGATCTCTGCGAATGGAACCTTGTTGAGTCTTCAGCCATTTGGACGTGATCGATGACTCAGTCTGTGTCGGCATTACCGCTATGGGACTATAGAGGATGTCCTCTCTGACGTACACGCAAACTCCAGCCCGGGGCACAAAGGAGAATTCTAAATTGTACCTCGGGAAAGAGAGATACGAAGTATCACCTGGAGAGAACACCTGTATCTCGGTAAGGAAGTGCAAAAGTTACTAGCTATTGAGGCTCTATTATAGCCTCAACTTGGTACTCTTTGCTGTTGAAATCAATCAATCAATTTTTAAGGTGCTGGTAGATTTTATAAAAACTATAAAACCATCAGACAATCAATTTATGTCGCTATTTTATGAAATATCTTTAAAAACCTGTAATATACAACCCAAAATAATATCTGAGTTTATTAGTAATTTTGAACAAAAATTATTTTATTTTTACTCCGCCACTCCTAGCACGTAATATAGAGACAAATTTTTTTGTGTTAAATCAGGGAAGTAAATAGGCAACCAACTATAATCAAAATTAAATTATTATTTGCGGTTTTTACACTGCACTTGTGTACAGTAATTTATTTACTTTGACTAGAGAAGAAAGAAAGGACATGACATAAAAATCGTTAGTTGTAGGAATGTAACGAAGTATCGGCGTCTCCTTTTAGCTTACGAGTATATTCGTATGTAAAAAAGGACAACAGTAGTTTTATCGTTACCGAATATGGCAACAATTCTTTCGCTGCGGCCGGGCGCCATGTTTTGTCACAGCCAATGACAACTATATTGGTTGTCACTGCGACTTTAGTGGGGTGAGTGTGTTATTTTCATATGTTTCTCTCGTCGAATTCGATCATTACAGAATTTCTTATTCTATTCCTCGGGACCTCTAAATTGAGATAAAATGTATCCTATACGTTAATTCAGGTAATAAACTATTTGTGTGCCAAATTATTACATTCAAACTGGTCTGATACTTTTGGCGTGATTGAGAAACATACAAACATTCAAACTTTTGCATTTGTTATAGTTTGATTAGAGTGAGTATGATATGATGACTGAGCCTAATTTATTGTCTAACAAAGAAATAAAAATTCTTTAATTAGTATTTTTTGTATAGTACTTCCAAGGAAATAATTGTAACATTAATAATTGTTACGGCCCTGAGTTGCCCAGACGAAGGTCGACTGAGGTAGGGCTCATCCGTACTCCAGCTCAGCGGACAACCAAGGGGAGAGTCCAATGGCTTATGAAAATTTATTATATAATGGATGCATACAACTTACCTAGTTCAGGAGTAAGGTCGGCCACCAGAAGACGTCAGCGTGATGTGAAGGTAGTGTGGGTGTGTATATGAAAGAAGGTGTGTTGTGCTTGAGCTGACTTCACCAAGTTAGGCAGACAAACCCGCCGTCGCTGCACCGCTTCAAAGGGCGCACTCACTTCCGGCGCCAAACTCCAGTCTAACTTCACTTAGCACAAAACTATAGTCTAAGAGCAACGCAAACTCCTTTCAATTCACAAAGTTTAGAGTTCAATCGACCAAGCAAATTCACTTCGTACTATATCAAAATGCTACGTAAGCTACACCTCAATGTCAAAAACAGCACAAAAGTTCCTTTAATCACTACAAATAACACGCTCGAATCTTCTAGACTATAATACTATAGCGATTCCGTGCGATATCAAAACGCCGCGTAGACAAACTATATCGGCCGATCGCTTTAACGAATTTTAACTTCGCGACGCGACGAAACACGGCTGCTGGTTCAGCCGACTAAAAACAACAGGCGTCGCGCAGGCGCGCTCAACAGGGACTCAAAGCGACAAGAATTTCTCCCCGCGCATCAACTATCAACCAGTTGCCCCCGCTCGAAGCTAGCGGCGTCGAGCGTAAACAAATATTATAATAATAATAAAACATATATTATTAAAATCTGAAGGTACTCCGGAGTAGCTTCAGCTTTTTAATTATTTATTTATGGTCCAATGTACGCAGAGTGAACTTACTGTGTCTTGAAGTCTTGCAGTGGTATGCTTGGGTTTAGTTTTTATTTTATTATTTACAGGATCCTAAGCAAGTGGTAGTGCCCAACCCCATCTCTATTGAAATTAGGATGTTTTATAATTTCAATAGTCTCACGTATCATTCTTGGTATTAATCGATGTTCTTTCGTGAGGATTTGTGATCTATCAAATATAATATAATGGCGGGGGCCATCTAGGATATGATCACAAACTGCAGAATATTGTTCCAGTGGTGTCGTAATAGGAGATTATGGCATTACCATCATCATCGTTGTTATAGCCGTTCATAAGTCCTCTGCTGAACATAAGGCAGGGAACGCCACAAAGCACTTTCTTGAGCCACCTGCATCTATCTAATATCTGCAAATCTTACCAGGTTGTTCCACACTTTATTACCAGTACGATGTTGCCACCGTTTTCAGAGAACCTTTCTTCCCCATCGATTGTCGGTTCTTCGGGATATACTATGACAAACGTCAAAAAAATCTAATGGTTTTCATTGGTGGGCGGTATCTCATTACAATATGGTTTACCTCAGACGTTAAAAACCCAGACTGGTGATGGTCAGCAGTGTCAAAAGAGCGAGAAGTATGGTCAATCCGCATGTCACAAATAGGGAGGACATCGAGAAAAGTCAAAGCCCAGTGGTGGGCTTTAACGGGCTGATGATGATGAAGAAGAATAACTTAATTAATTAAAGTTGGTGCGCGTCCAGTCCTTAACCAAATAACATATTTTAACCTCACGCGTACTTTAAAGTACCTTATTTTAAAGGCTTTGTGTAGTTAGTTATATACAAAAATCTATGCTGCAATTATATTAGTAGTATAGTCGTAGCACAAATGGGTTGGCTCGATCGGGGAAAGGACCACGCTCTTACCGAATACCAGCATAAAATGGCAGCTTAATACTGGTGTGTTTCGTATGGTGGGCGTAAAAATCCAGAAACACGTTTTTACTGAAAATGAGGCATTCCATATTAGTCTTCAGGGATGACAACGCATCTGCGTTTTGATTCTTAATCGGTGATAAATGTGGATATATATGGGCCACAGCATCCACTTACTGCCAAGTGGACTGCGTGCTTGTTTTTAGCCTTATTCGATAAAAAAGTTAGTTGTGTACAAAAATCAATAAACTGTTTTAAGTTTGTTCGGTGTTCACGAATGTTTTTAAAGTAATCAGAACCCCGCCTCTAAATAGTTCGTTAACACACCGTAAAATTTTAATAAGATATCGTATACGGCAGACGTGAAATATTAAGTCTGTAAGATGACAATGACCTAGCGTTCTCACGAGAATCGTTATAGTTTAGAATTAGCTTAAGAAAAATCTATTCACTCTTGCCTTGAAGACACCTAGATTATTACAGAATGGAAAGACAGATGCTGGCAGATTATTCCACTCCTTAAAATATAATGTAAATTGATTTCCTTAAACAATTTTATAGAAGTTACGTAAAATATATTTTGTTATTCCGACAGCTACGCTTATCGCCAGTAATTTGTTTAAGCCAGTCCAAGCTCTGACGCTATCTTGATTGGACCGGGAAAGACATTGGCCACGATATTAATAGTGGGTTTCCTTTGACCAGGGTAAATTTATGCTTTTCGTTCCTGGTGGACTTATGAACGTGCTTAAAATTTTATTACGCTATTGAGATGTGAAAGTAGTTTTTACTTTTTAGAGTTTTAATTCTTCGTAATGCAGTGGTTAGTGAAAATAATTGTATAACAAAGACGTTCATTTCATTTCAGGATATTTTCTTTGTAGAATAATGGTTAGGAACGTGCACACAGTCCACCTAATGATATGTGGACATTTATACTCACTTAAGAATCAAATGCAGATGCTTTAAAAATGCAGATGCATTGTAATCCTTGTGAGGACAAAAATGGAGTGCCTCGTTTATAGTAAAATTGGTCTTCGGTTCTCTAAACTCACCATACAAAACACAGCAGCATTGAGCTGCTATTTTACCCTGGTATTCTGTAAGGGCGTACTCCTCGGTCGAGCCGACCCATTCGTGCTTCAACTATATTACTAATATAGCTGCAGTATGGCTCTATCATATTGTATTCTTTCTTTCATCTCTTTTGCTATATTAGTCCAATATACTACTATATTGGACTAATATTGCAAACATACAACCATAATCGTAACTCTTAGGAGACAGACTTTCATAAATTTTAAGTAATGAATAAAGGAGACAATTTATTAATATTAGGGCCACAAATATTTTGAAAAATAGGTTTAACCGATCTGTTACTGTCGCGCTGTGCTCGAACAACTGAGATAGGCATTCGAAAGGGAGAATTATTTTTTTTAGTATTCTAAGCCAGCGCTCAACTACTATCACAGCTGATGGTAAGTAGTGACGGTAAGTGCAGCTGATGATGGTAAGGCGCACTGACTTAACAAAAGGATATTCACTTTTGCCTTAGAGATCTCACACAAAGGGATCGCTTGTATTATTTCGTCAAGAAAAATAAAAGAGGGATTGTTTCTATGTATGTATACATTTTTGAAGTAGAAATTTGGCACGTTGGTCACTTTTGGGATGGGGATTTTGGGTTCAGATACTTAAAATTGATAAAAGTAATGTTGAAAATGCAATTGTTTAATTTTTATTAAATTAATATGTATTAACCGTATCAATTTAATAAAAATTACTTTATATTTATAAATCTGTTTTTAATATAT
>DWHP01008168.1:0-10653 GCA_018247895.1 Parnassius honrathi | reverse complement strand
AACCTGCATGTCTAAGAAATAAGAAAAAAAATATTTCGAAGACATGTGAAGTTCGCCAATACGCATTGGGGCAGCGCCCATTCCTTGCCCTAAAGCCCAATCAGAAATGAGAGGAGGCCTGTGCCCAGCAGTGGGACGTATATAGCCTGTAACTTTACTTTACTAACTTTACGGTACTTGTGTTAAAAAAAATAACCCGCAAAGAAAACTAATACCCATGAAATCCAGTCGTTTGACTTGATAAGTAGAATAGACTTGGAAATAAATCAATTGCAATATGTGGATCGAAAGTAATTAATAAATATTTTATTGTCAAGATTCCTTTATAATTGGTATATAAACTACGTGGTAGACCCATGCTGTTGCCTATGGTGAGTGTAGAAAACCGGAGACCCTCTTAAATGGATCTGCATTTTGATTCTTAATCGAGGATGGATGCAGATGTTTATAAGCCTCGTTTGTAAATCTTATTATATTAAATTTTACGTTACAACTGGATTACGAAGAGCAAATATGCCGGTTATAGTACAAAGGATAAGCGGTCGGCCTTAAAACGCATACAAAACTCCCGTCATATAGAAGCGATTGGGAAACAGGGCGAAACATGCACGTAGTTAGAGTTTGATTGAGATGTACGACCGTATTTCCCCGGAATAAAAATGATGTATGTGCCAAATTTATTTTAATTAAATATTCCGTAAATTATAACAAATTTAATATATAATCCTTTTTGACCGGATTTAGTATTAGTAAAATGTTTTCAAAACCTAGTTAATTTAAATTTCACCTTAAACGTTGCCTAGTTTCCATGTTATGTTATTATTTTAGTTCTGTAAAGTTTTGCTTGTAGGTTAAGTTGTGGTGTAAGAATATATACAACCCCGTAACGTTCCGTGAGTGTAGCAAGAGGCGACAGAGAGAAACAAACCAACAGATTGGCGGCAACGTCTTCCTAATGACATCGCAAAATAAAATAAAAACTGTGTTTAAGTGCCAAATATCCTCTTTATCGCTCCTAAACATATCCTCACAAACATAGATTCCGCGGTTTAACAGTAGCAGATAATATTAAAATATCAGTTTAAAAAATGTCTATTGAACATACACATACACACAATAAATAAAAGAAAGTTTTATTGCGCCATTTCACGCCCTATTGAGTACCCGGAAGTTGGCGAACGCGAGAGGGGGTGTGGTCCTAACGCTACCCTACCCTAGCTTTGGTTACATATGATAAGATCCATTGTTTTGTTTTCGTTAAACAAAAAATATAAAGCGTCGTCATATCACAAACCTTGCAATTATTGAGATGTGGTGAATGTTCATTATTTCCTTAGGTGGGACAAGTGGTAAAATAGGAAATTTTGTACAACCGAATTCAATATAAATGAAATGAGAACATCATCAATGTGTTCGAAGTCAATTAAATACGCATTATTTAGGGATAACTCAAAAACTACTGGTCAGATCCTGATTACCAGATTTCAAATAAAATATCATCAAAATCGGTTTACACAGAAAAAAGTTCTGAGGTAACACACAAAAAATACATAAAGTCGTATTGAGTACTTACTCCTTTTCGAAGTCGGTTGATAAGCTTAGAAGTGCTTTTAAAAATTTCATATTTGGAATACATTGGAGAACATTAAAATTAATACCTACATGGCAAATATTTCAATATTGTTCCAGACGGAATTGACGGAATTTGGGCGACTTCTCTAACGAAAACTAACCATCGTCGTAGGGCAGGATTATGGTGCACGAGTTAGTGCGTAAGTAGGTACAAGTGCACTCTCTATTCCCTCGGTTAGTCCGATGGTACGGCAAGCTGACACGACAAAGAGATATCAAGCGTGGGAGTAAAACAACAGACGGTGCTATGCTCCAAATAAGGCTCAAACCTGTATTCACATAGCAGCCATTTTCGGTGGAGCTAGATTTGCATTCTGATTTGTTCACAGTGAAAAAATTAAAGGTTAATATAATATTAATGAGTACATGATTCACTACAGCCCCTGGAAATAAAATTATAGCTTGTCCGTTTTTTCTAATGTGTATAATGTAATTAAATTATACTAAATTGTAAACTATTACCAAATTACGATATAAAGTACCGGCCCACTGGCTTTTATGCCGGTTCTTCCCAGGGCGGAAATATTTCCCGAACCAGTGGTAAAAGCATAATCGATTTTCAATAAGTATATGTGTGTTGAATAAAATTATTCTATTTTAATCTATTCTAAGAGTCTTCACGATAGTTAAAAAGCATCACTTATCATAACAAACGCACTCATTCCACACGTACTAAGTCGCGGGCACAACTAGCTTGTTCTAAGACTGTATATCAGGTTCGTCATAATAGCACAGCTATATGCAAAACGAAGTATTTAATTAATAAAAAGAGGAAACTATTAAAAAGTATACATCGATTTCATTTCATGTCCAAGGTCTAATGCTCGGACCAAAAGTTTCGGTTCTTCTTCTTCTTCTTTTAAATTATGGCTTCTCTTGGTAGAATTCTGCCAGTGTCAAGTCAGTAAAGTTTCGGTTGGAAGTGGGTTGACTTTAATTGAGAGCTCATACCCACATGTTTTGTTTGCTGTTAATTAACCCTTTGTATTTGCAGCTAACGTTATGCGGTTTGTTGGTAAAACTGGTTATTTATGATTATGTGTAATTACTTTTTTAAATCCCGTTATCCGGAAATTGATTTCCTTCCTGGCTTTTTTTTTAAACGACGGAATATGCCGCTTGGAGGCGGTGTCAGAATAGTCCCTACTCCATATCATCCCGCGGGTGTCGAAACAGTCGACAAAGGGAAACAAATCAAAAGATGGGCAGCATCTCCTTCCTAATAGAGACTAAAAATGAAAGAACTACGGTTGCCCACCCGCTCGCCAAGCCTGGCCACTAAGGCAAATATACACCCTATGAAGCAATGTACGGTGGAGGCCTATACTAAATATAACAAAATTGAAGTGGAGCGTAAGTGGTATTTTAAATAAATGTAATATATTAATCATATTTAAAATATTTGTTCCACGTCGGCATGTGACTTGTAGGTACCATTTCAGTCTGGGGCTTGTAAGCTTTTTAAGAGTCGACTAATGGGATATTTTGTGAATGTGGGCGATAAACCTATCGATTCTTTCACAATGGTCCATTTATAACCGTATGTTTTGGCTAAATATTGGGTGAGTAACTCGCTGTTATTTGAATTCTGCCTACCCCCTCAGGGGTAACAGGCCTAAGGCAATGCAGCACTAGCAGCATTTGCATAGGAATTTGAGGTTCTAGTTCTGTGGAGTTCCGCTTCTAGTTTCTTTCGGACAAGAATGGCCTAACGCATTATTTTATTTTGCTTTTGTATGGAAGAACCAACTTTATCTAACAAATAATAAAACTGGGTTCTGGTCAAACAAAACATGTACGGAAAATCATCTTCGTTTTCTATTTATAACTCTATACAAAAATTGGTAGATTCTCTGAGAACCTGGCTTCTTGCTATGCATTTTTGATTCATCATATTTTTTTAAGGATGTTATGTCAATATTTCTTACATCTAAAGAGCAGTAACGATCAACATACCTTAAATTACTGCACCCATGATTGCAAATGAAGAGAAAATTAAATTGAATGCAAGAATTCCGTAAGAAATTATTGTATGTATGTAGATGTTTACGCTACGAAAAGTATTTAATCAGAATTTGTCTAACATATGTAGATGAAGAACGTTGCGTGTTGTTTAGACAATATAAATAATTTATTACTTAATTTTTCTAATTATTCATAAAAGAGTACAACTTTTAACTCTAGTTATTAGTTTAGTTAATGAAAATATTTTATTTGCTGCTCAAAATATACTAAATTTACAGACTGTAATACGAGCTACGCGTAAGAAATACGGATGCTGCCAGTAAAATAAATACACATTAACATAAAAATATTTCTTTGAAATTTTTTGAAATTATTTTTCTACGCTTGCGATTAATTAAAAATTTGCGGTTCGAAACATTCCATACAGAAATTTTCTTCAAATTAATATTGCTTTAATTCGAACTTCGATGGAGGAATTATTTTCAAAATAGTATCAAAAAAACAAGAATATTCTTCAAAACCTACAGGATAAAAAGTAGCCCCTGATAATGAAAACTTTGGAACGTTAATGTATTGTATTTGAACATGAAATAAGACATTAAGAATTTTAATATAGATATTACATATCAGAATGGGAGAATAGTTTCCATTTCTAATATAATAATGTCATTTGGTTTAATACGCTAGGAATTTCCACAGAATACGAACTCATTAATTTTCCTGTGCATTGGATAATTGTAATAACCACATTTATCCGTGTCCGAGAAACTTGAATGTAAAACGTAATTGAGTTATTTTCCACCGGTGCTACCGCTACATGTTCAACCTTGTTCCTATACAACTGCAAATATGTACTTAAACGTATAATGCCCCATAAAAGTCTCTATTTGAACATTTAAATTTTGTCCAATACTATTTGTGACGTTACATCATTATGAAAGGACTTGCTGTGGTTTCTGAATGGTTTTTAACCTATATTACGTAAGTTTTTAGCTCTCGCGTTTAGCTCGCAGTCCGTTTGCCTGCACTCTGCAGCGTCTAATTGCAAGCGTTGAATAGAACTTTTTGTTCAGCTATATTGTCGCGCAACCGCAGTTACTCATTTGAAATTGAAAATAAAACTTCCTGCAGTGTGATATTTTATACTATGAAACATTACAAAGTTAATCTTCAATGAAACAACATAACTATTTGTTGTTCCTATTGTCAACTTTAAGCAGTTAAAATATCAATGAACGATAATTTAATTGATTAATTACGGCAGTATTATTACCTGATTACCTGATACGTAGCAGTATATTTCGTAGCCACTGTATAGCGTAATAATCTCAGCTATTCGTTTGGCTTCGTCAGCGCTCGGCTCGACGGGCACTTGACGCTTCAAGTCTCGCTAGACTCGAGCACGAGTCCGCGACCTGAGAGTGCTGGCGCGGCGGAAGCGAGCCCCTTACGTGCTCGTCGTCACGACATGCCGCCTTTGTCCACCCACTAGTCTTATTTGCTGAACAATGAAAAAGACGAAAGCCTCCAACATATTTCTGTATTAAGCTCCGACGAGCGTTCGAAGCGAGAGGTATTTATCGTGTAAAATATGTCACGATCTCGATATTATAAAAGTCGCCTCTCTTCAGTTTCGAATTTCATTGTATTGATTGATGAAAAGGCCATCATAAGATTGGAGCAGATTTTGTGAATTTTTCATTTTCTTCAAAAGGCAACTGTTCCGTAAAATGATTTTGGTCTCAATTTATCAAGCGCTGTAAACATTCTTCACAGGTACGTTGTATCTGTGGAATTGTGAAGAACGTCAAATGCGATGGAAGTTTTCAAATTTCCGAACCATTATACTAACTATTATTAAATGTGAGTAGTATAATATTTTTATTAAGTACAAACAAAATAGTAGTTCATTTGACGTTAAGTGGCTAATGCTACCCAGGGACCTCTGGAACCAATTTCAAACAAAAAAGGTTATAGATGCCTTTTCACCTTTGATGACTAAGTTGGTTGTGGTTATATTGGCTCTATATCCTTTAGACCGAAACACAGTACCCACCCAGGCATACTCCCAGGCCGGCAATGATTCCTACCACCTAGTAAAAAGTAACATAATCATTAATCAACAAAGTTCACTTCTGTAGACCTCTTTTAATTTATGATTGTAAGTAGTTGCGCCTTAATGGTCGGAGTAATCTGGCTACTACGTCGTCGTGCTTGAGTTTAAATCCTAGACGGAGCTAATATAAAAACAAATTGGGTTAACGATTTAGTTGTGTTGTAATTAACTAAGTTCTTTTTGTTCTATATTCGGTATTATATTCGGAGGTAGATTGGATTGATGATGTGTTTGAGCCTATACTTGTGGCAATATAAAAATAACACTAAAGTTGCCGTTTATAATAGTCCCATAACTGGGCACAGGCCTCCTCTAGTTTCTAAGAGGGCTATGGAGCATTAACTCAGCTGCGCTGCTTCAGCGGACTTTACTTCGGAACATATTTATTACTATGCATGCAGGTTTTCTCAAGATGTTTTCCTTCATTTTTTATGGATAAGGAGGTAAATATATACAATAAGACCACAAAGTAAGTACTTACTTACCTTTTTATAGAATAAGGGTGACAAATGAGCACACAGTCCACCTGATGGTAAGTGGATGCTGTGGCCCATAGACGATCAATATTTATTCTCGGTTAACAATCAAAACGCAGATGCGTACTTATTTACTTCTAGCCTTGTATGTGCAAAATTAAAATTGCAATAAACGGCTCCATTGGTGCTGTTAGGGTTCGAACTTGGAGTGCTCGCACACTGTGAAAGGTACTAATTCTACCACGGCACTATAATATTAGTTTTTTTTTGAAGGAAAACAAATAACGCTTATAAAGTCAATGAAATTCCCTTCAACAGCTCCAAATTAGCTTATATTCTCATGTTAAAAGTGGTTCGTGACAGTATTTGAACGGTGGATCTAACCCTTAACTTTTTTAAATAGCAGTCGCTTCAAAAATAAAGAAATAACATCAACTGTCATAGATGAAACCCGGTGAAAAAACATTTTGTAATTAGAGATGTTACTGGCCGCGTTCCGTGTGTAGACTGTAACGACTTTTGCAATAAGGCCATTTGAATTCAATTTCTTAACTCTGTCGGACCGTCAAACAGTGTGAGCGATCTGTGTTTCAACCACGGTAACAGAATAATTCCCCCTAAATCACACGTACAGCGGTGTGTTACAATGCGTGTGGCCAAGCCTTATTGAAAGTAATTACTTTGGTTAGAAAGTTATACTACAGATACTTGAATTTATATACTTGAGTATGAAAGTATCATTATTTATTACGGAATTTCTACTATTATTTGTTTTACTATTAAGCTGATCTGAGAAGGCACCAGTTGGCAACGTTACTTGGGTCATTAGCCATACTCACGAAGCTTTGCAGGCTGGTTGGTAAGTGCTAAGCCAATACTCTCATACTGGTACTGCTGCTGATGATACTAGCAGTATTACCAGGGTGAGAGTCAGCACCATTCTATAAAAGCCATCACTATATTATTCATTCATACAATCAGTTAATTTTGTGGTTGCTAGCGCGACTGCTGGTCATGTCACTACGGGTTCGAATCCTCGGGTCGGGCCATAATTACATATTGGTTTTTTTTTATTAAGAACTAATCAGTAGTAGCTTGAAATCAATTTGACACTGACTCCCGTGCCTCCAAAAGCAAGTAATGGTGTTTGTCATGTACCTGATCTCACACTGGTCGTGTATAATTGCCGTCCCATTGGACTACGAGATTGAGGGAATTGAGCGTGCATCTATGTTTGTATACGCTTTTGCACCACAATTCTGTCACAGAAGGCACTGAAAGCTTAGATATGTGGCGTCATTTTCGCGTTCAAAGAAAACGCGCGCTCCACTTAGATGGAAGTGGAGATGGTCGAGTAGGTAAAAAAGGACGTGCGCTGCCGCCGTTCGTCAACTTGTAACGCAGTGTCATCAACCTCGCAGCCTAAGACCAAAGGCAGTTAGAAGACCCACCCCGGTAAGTGCTTTCCCATACACAATTAATTTACAAAAAGAGCTGTTTTTTTCGTCCTTTATTGTGTCTTTTTTCCTGGCAGCTCATGTTTTGTTCCAATATAAAGGTACCGGCTAAATAGAGTAAATTCTCTATTTAAACTGGCCGTTTGACTGAAATTTGGGATATTATTACAACCTATTATAAGTTACTAACTAAACTTAGGCCTTCCCATGGATCGCTTCATAATGATAATGACAGCCACATCATGCTTAACAGGCGGATCGACAGCCGCAGATTTTATTATTTTGATTTGTTATCGGGTAGATGCTGCTATACATCTACTGTTTTATTTATTTTTGTAGTTAGGACACCCTCAGAATATTATTTGATATTGAATGTTTTAAAAATAATAAATTTTTTGTCTGCGAGTAACTCGTTATAAAAAGGCTTTATTTTACAAACGTCTGTTTAAGGACAATTTGCTAAAAGATAATACTTTTTTCATTACTGATAAACATTGATAAACATTGCACGTTACCTGTTAATATTACATTTCGTTAAATATTATATAATTCTCATTTTAATTATGTTTAACATACCATTCGAATGTAATGCGAACGAGGAGTGTGGCTGAGAATGGCCTACCGGTCAACAACTATTGACAAATTACTATTATAACCACAGATCATATAGGTATATCTTAAAAGACTATTAACAATAAATATTTCGAGATTGTAATTTTTTAATATTCTTTATCATTCATAGCCATTCTTAAAAACACTGTCAAAACTATTTTATATAACCATGATTTAAAAAAAAATAATGTATAAAATGGAAATTTACGATTAAATTGCGACGTAGCATCGACTTCTGAAGCTCTCTTGCGGAAATTATTTTATTCTTTTTAGTTCTTTAAAGAACTTTCAAGACTTTAAAGCTTGTTTTTATTTTTTATTGAAAGTTTAATTTTTCAAAAATAATATAATGTCATAACAAGTATGCACTATAGCAGTGTACTCATACCGTTCCCCTTCACGGATTTTCTCACTCAAATGCCTATCTTACGTTATCCCGAATCAATTAGTTTGGGAAAATCCGGACCACTACTACATTATTCATTTTGATGTCCGAATGCTCAGTGCGCTCAGGATCATCCGTTGAAAAATGTCGAAACGAATAATATATTTTCATGAACTTGATTGATAAAGATATTGAAGCTTAAGACGTTTCATTATATTCTTATCCATGAAATATAACGCATTGTTATCAACGATTTAAAATCAAGCGATTTTATTGAGAGAAGAATCTGAGAAGTGCCTCTTGAGGCAAGCGTAGGGTTCGGAGTGTACTCCGGAGCTTGCCACATTATTCGACCTACTTAGAGCCAGTAATAAAAAGAGAACTTCGTAGAGGTGTCCCCTGTAGGTACCTACTTTAACGTTGTCGTGCTTAGCCCGCCTCAAATTTGAGATATTTTTATTGAAAATATTTTTCGACGGTATTAGTCTTTTACCTATTCACTTCGTTAACATATATTACGAAAAATAACAGTCGCAATATTCAGGTTTGTATCATTTTTAAGCAAATAATACGCTGATACTAATACGTGCAAATCCAAAAACAAATAGAAATTGTGATTGTATTGTTTCATAAATATATGCTACAAAAATGAACGTCGCTTTACCAAACAGATTTTTTTTGTCGAAACAATTTTACATTGGAATGTGCACGAATAATCTGACCTAAATGTGTGGTTTAATAAGCGGTTTAACGTATTGTATTAACTGTAACCGAAATGAAATATGGCTTATAGATGGGAAATTATTATATAATTAACGCCAAATTAAGATATTATGTAGAATGTAATGTTCAAAATAAATGTGTTGTGTTTTGAGCTGTAAGAACTAAACATGTAAAAATTACACGGGGATATGAGTAAACGATTATTAACATAATTTCGGATTTTATCACATGGAGAAATTCCGTGCATAGCTTTCACTATAGCTTTTTTTTCCTAATTCAGCCAGAATTCTCAGTTCTGTAGTTCATCAATGGCCAAAATGAAAAAAAAAAATATATCCACAGAAATGAAATGAAGATACGAAGAATTCATTTATTCATTTATTGATTCATTAGAGATATTGAAATTCAACTGCTGAACATAGGTCTAGGTTATATATTATCTCATTAGGGAACGCTATTTGCCATGGTTTCCACGTTTGACAGACGAGGCAACGTAAATATTATATGAAATAAAATTACTATTACAACTGAAATTTCAACAGTTATATTAAATATATTGAAATAACTTTCACTTATTATTGTAATTTTGTTTGAAATGAATGGCACAATAATATAATGAAAAAGTGAGCTTGTTAATTTAAATTCAAATTATGAAATATCATCATTATTGGATAACAATATTATTAAATAGGTTGAATGGTTCCGAAGAGGCAGCGGCCGCCATATTGGTCGCATAAATCAAGCCAGGCGGTGAAGTGACACCGCGGTCTGGAAGCGATAGGATGTCAGACTAGAAATAAAAGCAAAAGAATCCTTCACTAGTTGAGTGGTTTGCTTTGAAGCATGTGATGAAAATCGTCTAACTCGATACTTTGCTATAATATATTTAAAAAAAACCGATTACGTTTACTGATTTTATGCCATAATATTTCATTCGTTCATTTTATCCAACCAAAAGCCAACTGCTGAACATAGGCCACCCCCACAGAACGCCTCACAGGGGGCAAATTTGCCGTAGTTGACAACCCGGTCTTTTTAATTATTTTGAGTTTTCTGTCCATCTCTTTTTTCATTTCTCTCCATTGGACTATAAGACATCCACGAGCTGATATGGGGTAGTGGATTCTTTTATGCCGTCACTACACGGTATGGAAAATAGTAGCTGATACCCGCTGACTTCGCGGGACGCATATTTTATTGCGGAACCTACATCTAAAATATCAAGAAATTTTTTTTTGATGGGACTATCGTAAAGTCCGTTCTTAGTAAGCGTCTAAATTGCAATAT
>DWHP01008167.1:0-10653 GCA_018247895.1 Parnassius honrathi | reverse complement strand
CGTGTCGGTTTACCGTCCCATCGGATTATGAGATTAAGGGAATAGAGAGTGCACCTGTGCTTGCGCATACACTTGGGCACTATAATCCTGTCCTGCACAATTGGCTAGCCTCCGCTGAAGCACGCCGCCATGGCCGAAATTCAGTCTGGAGGACATTATTATTATTATTATTATTATTATGGAGGGCACTGTATAATAAAGCCTAAAATGCGGAATTTTTTCATTGAGTCAGCATAAAGTTATCATCAAATCCATATACTCTTTTCCTGCTACACATCAACAACCTACTTCTACCAGGTTTTGTTAAGCAGCAGATAAATGCAACCTTAAGTCTTGGCTACCAATGGGGTCACGACAATCTGGTCACTTTCAATACCACTAAAACGCAGTCCTGTCTGTTCTCCGCAAAACTGAATCCGTTTGATCTGACTGCTACTTTTCGAGGCACGTCTGTGAAGGTTACTGATCATCTCGAGCTTCTCAGCATACAGTTGAGTGCTAACCTCAACTTTAGCGCTAACATTGAATCGAATGCACAAATTGCGGCCAAAAAAAAATGAGTATTTTAAACAAGGTGAAGCTATACTTCACGCCTGGAAAGCTTCTAACTTTATATAAAGCTCAAGTTAAAACATGCGTAAAGTATTGTAGTCACATTTGGGATGGCTCAACAAAATATCAACTTGCTGCACTAAATTTAGTGCAACGCAGAGCCAAAAGGCTTATCGGCGACAAAAAGCTTGTGGAAACTAAGCTCCATAGCTTAGCTCACTGCCGCCCAGTGGCCTGTTAAACGGTCTTCTACAGACTGTCCATCAGAGTGCGCACATGAGCTTCATAAGCTTATAATGCCATCTCCATTCTCCTATCGGAGTACCAGACATACTACAGGTTACCATCCACACTTGGTTGATATTCCGAATATTCGCATTAAAAGCTATATAGTCATCTTTCATAACACACAGCTAAGGAATGGAATGCTCTGCCAACATCTGTTTTTCCGAGTGCATATAATCCTAACATCTTCAAGGTGTATGTGAACAGGCTCCTCCTGGGCAAACATACTTCATTGTAGACCTCAACTTTGCCCTCTGGCCAGATGGAGGTCAAGAGTGAGCCCATTTTAAACAAAAAAATACTTTAATATAATAAAGCAGGAAAGTTTTTTTTGTTTGTTTAAACATGCTAATCTCTGGCACTACTAGTCCGATTTGAATGTCATGCCAGATTCATGAGGAATAGTATAGGCTCTCTAGCATCAGGTTACACCTCACAACTAGCCTTAAATATTTATATTTGTTAAGCAAGTCAGAAGAAAAAGCGCTCCTAAACTGCTTTATCCATGTGCACTAGCATAATGGTTAGTGATATATAAATAGTGTTCTGCAAAAATATAGGTCCTTACTTCATCAAAAAGAAGTTTGCAATATCATATGCCTATTTCTGATACATAAGCAAGTCAGTCAGCAAGTCACAATGAGTTATTTTTGACCAAAAATTATTGAAAATTAAAATGTGATTTATAAATGTTTATTAAGCATGGCATATTAATAACGAACAAAAGTTACTTCATCATCAAGACAATTTTATGGGAATAAACTTTCTTCTTTATGACATTTATGCCACTTGTAGGCATAATTTTAGAGATAATGAAAAATTAAAATAATTAAACATCATTCTGCCCGATGAAAACTGAGAGAACTCAGCAGAAAACCACAAGCAAGGTGCCATGTCGCATGGCTCAGATGTGTGGTATATGTGGATGGAACTGCAGCACACAGCTAGTAACATTACAAAAGCAAAAAATTTGATGATGAAAGGGATGATTATAAAAGAATAGTAAAACTTTAATAAAACAAAAACTGACTACAAAAAATTATAAGAATAAATGATTTCTTCATAATAGCTTTTCCTTTTTTTGTCACAAAGAATAAAATTAAGTTACATGAAAATTGTGACTTGGTTTGATTTAAAGAAACCTAAGATACCTTTGGTACTTTTTAATCTAACCTTACAACAAAACTATAAGTGTGAAACACTATAATAACATTGCTGTTTCATATAGTACGTACAGAACAGAAACACTTTTAACTGGCAACAAGGAATTTCATCTTAGTTCTCAGGGATGACAAGGTATCAGCATTATGATTCTAAATTGAGAATAGATCTAGGTCTTATTGGCCACAGCATCCAGTCACCATCAGATGGACTGTGTGCTTGTATAGCATCCTTATTCGATAGTAAAAATCTCTAACAACAGAAAATAATTAAAGTCATTAAGTTATATTCAGCATCAGACCTTTAAGAATTTAATAAATTAATGTAGTAGTAAAATGCCAAAATATTCTGATTATTGATGCAGCATCTATTGACTTCTTAGCAACAACAAGAGGTTGTCCACAGACAATATATTTTGATATTTTTGACTTGTTCGTAATTATGGATGTATAGAACAAATTTCACATGGTAGAGCCATGTTGCAGCTATATTATGGTTGTAACATGAATGAGTCGGCTGGACCATGGAAGGACTACACTCTCATAGAATACTAGCTCAATGCTTATTCATTATACATAAAACATGCTTGTAATGTATATTTAAGTATTCAAAGAATGAAATTTATATATAAAAATAAGAAATTTAACACATTTCAGTTAATAAGAAACTTACCCGCACACCATTTAATTTGATACTGGGCTTTGATATAGGTTCCTCATCAAATTCAAGAGGCTCATCCAATCCCAACAGCCCACCTCCCACCTGCCCAAAACCTTCATTATGCTGAGCCTGAAATGATTTAATAAATAGGAACCATTAAATTACTAGTAAAAAGTAAATGCTTAATCAGAAGAGCCCCTATAAGAAACACATCTAAATGTCTCATGAGAATACAAGACATTATAATTTACATTATTTACATATACAATAACAACAAAAATATATATTAACAACATTTTTTCATCTGCTTTCCAAATTTACAGATTTATGTAACAGTATACAGTTGCTTATAATATTATGTTACACACAAGCTTAATTTTCATGATGAGTTTAATGTTAGTCCTTACTAAAAAAATATGCATATTATTATGAAGTATGACATACAGGAAGTCAATGAATGCAGGGCAGGATCCTGCTCTGGGCATTCCTTGGGGGAGGCTTATGTTCAGCAATGGATTTGTGAAGGGTGGTAAAAGGGTTTTAAAAATTAATTTGCATGACGGATGGAGCCTATCCTAGATTCATACATAGGACACTTTTTAGCATGTGAAAATTAACATACAGAAGTTTCTGTTCCTATGGGGGAAGGAGTAGCGGCAACATCAATTTATCATATTACAATTTCTTTGTGATTGCACCTAGAGTTGAAATGATTCTATTAATACTAACTACAGCTAGAAGGAGTTTATAAGGACCATAAAATATTAAGTGTATATATCAGCTAAATTTAATAAAGATCTTTAATATTTTGTTGATAAACAGCTGTGATCTTTCTTACTTTTCAGTTTAAGAGAACTTAATAATTTATAAAAGTTTAAAACTATACAAGCGATAAGTGGCTAACCTCTAGTTTTAAATATTATAAATAACCATTTAAACTTATAACCATTCATATTAAATACCTTAGCGTGAACCGTTCCCATTTTTAAACAACTTTTAAACAGCGTTATACGAGAAATCTATATTTTAAGTAAGAATTGTATATTTTGATTTTGAATTACATAAAAAGTAAAAACACTATATTGACATGATGACAGATGACAGGTAGGCTTGTAGAAAAAATGTCGATATATCGATACATAAAGACTTTTTACAACATATTGACATTTTTGGGCAATATATTTTATTTCGATATATCGATATGTCGATATAAAATATCGAATATCGAAAATGTACACTGATTGTTTTATTTGTTTATGATTTTACGTTACTGTCAGTTGATTATCAGAAACGAGTGATGTTTCTAGCTTTGTATTTATATGAATGTTAATACTGATAGGTTCATTTAACTAGGGTAGTTAAAACAAACACAAACACATTACAAATTCAAAAAGTATCAATATTTTTTTAGAAAACTAGCTATAACCCAAGGCTAAACCCTTTATATCACGTATTTGAGCCGCGCAACAATACGACTCGCATTGTACATAAAGGCATTCACCGAGTCTTGCACACGCCGAGCCGAATGTTAAATTATTTTAATTTTTCATTATTCCTTAAACTATGCCTCCAAAAAATATGATATAAAGAGCGCAGCTTATTTTTGTAAAATTGCCTTGATGATCAAGTAAATTTCGTAAATCCAATGATAACGATCATAAATTGCTTTTTAATTTTCAATATTTTCATCACAAAATATCTTATCGTAGCTTATGTGTAATAAATAAATTATTATATGGTTGCGCAAAAGTTTTTATAAGATGGAGTAAGGATCAATATTATTGTTAAACATTGTATTTATACGTATCACTAACCATTAAAGTGCGCGCGCGGATGAAGCAGTTCGGGAGTGTTCTTTCTTCCGACTTGCGTTTTTCAAATAGGCATGGCATTTCCAGAGGTTAGCGATTAGGTTCCTATTAAATAAACAAAAAAAGCCTCTTCCGCTTTGTTATATTATGTATTATGGATTTCTCCTATATATCAATATTTTCATATCAATATTTTTTTAAATATCGATACGTTATACGTCGATTTGGTACTTTCTGCATCCCTAATGACAATTGATGTAGGGTTGTTAGTTTAAAAACCGGGGAAAAACGGTTAATTTTAGAATTGATTATTCAGCTATAATTATTTGAAACATACCCATAAACTTAGGATCGTAGACAGAGAAACCTATAGACAAATTGACGCCTTCTTTTGCATTCGCACACGAAAAAGATAGATTTACGCATACGTCTTGCGTAGAAATGAGACAGAGCGGTGTGATTGTGTTTGTCACTTTCTCCGTGCCGGTTTTTTGTTTAGCAAACTACACTTTGCTAAATAATTTTGACAGTTCTTAGCGATCTAAGGAGTTTACCAAGTTGGTTTAAGTGAGAAAGAAAGTGTTTAGTGAGCTTAAGATTGGTGAATCTTGTTCAGTTCAATTCTTAGAACAATTAAAAACTTTAAAATTTTTATCTAAATATGTTTAAAATCATAAAGATTATTACATAACCTAAAACTACGTTATCGTCCTTTTTCATTCGAGGCCACGCTAATCGTTAGTCTACAGGTTTCTCTGTCTACGAATATCCTTAGTACGCTACAGCTTACAGCGGTTTTTTCTTTAGTTTGCTTTTTTATATATAGGAATAATCATCTGTATTGATACATTTCAGTTTATACAAAGGTACTCTGTGTATTGATCAAAGACTACAATATTATACACGGAGTATTGATGATCGGCTTGCTCTCCTTCTCGAACGGTCGTAAATGATGCCAACTAAAGAAAAAAGCGCTTTAAGCGCTAGCGTACTAGGGATATTGCACTCTCGAACTCGGAGGCTGCGGCTGAGGTTATGGGATTATTTAATTATTTATTTACGATGTAAATAAATAACTTATGGATTAACTGATATCGGGTGCTGATTGCGCATGTGAAAATCTACAAATTTACATTGTTTAATTATTATTTTACCATCGTTTTAAGTAAAAAATAAAAATTTATTATTTCCTAGCACTCGGCTTATTCTTTTAAATATCTAACCAAATATTTGACACGCAAAAAATTCATTAGTACCGATAAACATCATTTTTCACGTGCAATCGATTTATACTAGTAGCATTTTTAATAATTATTTCCGGGTGCCAACTTCCTGGACCCCGGGACGCGAGTGGTTAATTTCTTGATTTTTAATTCCTAACGTTTCGACTGATGTCTCGATATCAGTATTAACCCAAAGTACATTCAGCTTTTTAATTATTATTTATGGTCTGATCTACTACGCAGAATGAACTTACCGTCTTGAAGTCTGGTAGCGTTAGGGTAGACGTTACGGTTGAAACATTTTAGCGTTTATCGTCCATTGCATCGGGATTAGTTAAGCGAGTGATGAAGGAAATATATTAAATAAAAGACCATATATCTGTTTACTAACAGGCAATGTTATTTGAGATCACTGTATTTTATATATGTGTACGGTGTACGGTGTATGTGCACGGTTGAAACAGTGCCTTGAGTCAATTGAAACACACGCAAATAATACAAAATATATTAAACGAATATGTTTTATTAATCATCTCATAACATTTTACGACTCGTAATGGCACAGTTGAACATCACCAATATTTCTTTATTAGTATTCAAGTCAAGCATTGTATATATTTTGGGATTCAAATTTTTAACGGTCCATGACAGTAACCAAATTGTTGTAGAAAGCATCTACGTCATTTTTATTTAAGCTAGTCACCCTAGAAACACATGTAGCCTTTGCTGCACGCACTGACAGTTCCGGATTTCTTCTCATAAACATGCATAACCAGGTCGTGAAAAGTCGTACTTGACGGTTGGTTCGTATTATTTAATAATATCCTTTTTAGTTAGGCTAAAATATATGTCTGCACATCTAATTAAATATTTAGATAGCTCGCGCTCTTGTTCCTCCTTCAACACTCGACTGTGAGCCTTATAACCCACTTCTTGATTTTCATCGCCATCAGTCGCATCTCGTTTACGTACATACGTCAACAGGGAACAGTAGTTCAGTCCATTATTTTCTGCCGCTGTTCATAACGAAAATCCGGCTTTTACATCTTCGTAGGCTCATTTACACTTTGATAGGTCGGCCTGACCTTTCGTAGTCTTCCTTTGGCGTACCCTTAGCATCTAAGAAACAAGAAAATTAAATAAATAAACTGTTTCAACAGTACCCACAAAAAATGTTTCAACTGTCCCAGCCCCCTTCTAGGTATAAAATGGTTTACTGTAAGAATTTGAATAAAAACTAATCACACAGTCATATTCTACAAACTTCAATTAAAACGATACAAAACTCTAATTTTAATAAAACCATAATAATTTCAAAAATGTACGAACAAAAACTACTTACTTTTCCGTAAAAAACACAATGGGGCCTTCTATACATAAGCACAGCGCGTGAAGAGCGACGCAACACTGAAATTCGTGTTTCGACTTGTCGCCCGCTTCGGTTCTCTCTTTATAACACTGAACCCATAGAATACTACAGTACACAACAGAATGGCTGTCGAACTTTATGAGGATCGGTGTCGCCGGGAGCACACATACAAGCAATTACGTCGTATTATCAATTATCACTACTACAAACGCATTTCAGACTTTTGATTAATGTTTTTGACACATAAATATTTTTCATTTTTGTCTCTAATATACACAAAATATAAATAGTTTCGACTTACTGGTTGTAGGATGTCTCCTTTATTTAAATTTCATTTCCCGCTATTCTTTCGACACGTACTTATTGCACAATTTGCCATTTTTCAAATAATTTGCATGCATCGACCCTTGACACGAAAATCGGAAACGATTGATTGTGTTGACATTTATAGGTGTGAATTGACATTTGACACGTATGTGACATGTTAGTGGCTACACGGGCTCCGCCCACTCCACCGTTCTATTATGTAGACATGTATTACAGTATTCTATGCCTGAACTTCATCACGCACGGTATCGAGATACACGCTTTGTTTCAATCGTCCCCCGTTCAAACCATACCCAATCTACCCTATGCTTAGGTTTAGTTTTAATTTTATTAAAAACGTCGGGAATTAAAAATCAATTCACAGACGCGATAGAATTAGTTTTAATTAATGTGTAGTGTTCACGTAAATGTAAGAAATCACCATGAGATCCCTTTAGCATTTGTTATTGTCGCTAGGAAGATGCTGCTGCCCGTCTGATTTGTTTCTCTCTGTCGCCTCATAGTTCACCCACGGAACGGAATGGAGGTGCTGGATCCTCTTACGTTGCCACCACACGGGACATGGTTCAGAAATAAATATTAGTTACTTTTACACACTTTATTACTAATCATTATGTGATAGGTACTTATTGTATTTAATATTTTCTTACAATATCAAAATATAAATCTGTTATTAAGGCCCGTATACAGGGACAAGCCCAACTTTAAACTCAAACTTCACAGTATGAAGATTTGTGTCTAGACTGACTGACCTCTATATATACATACTTGTATACAAGTATGTATATATAGAGGTCAGTGGTCTAGACTGTAGACCATATTAATATCTGTTCAGACCGACAAAGAAAGACGAGCGCTGTATATAAACTGCATTTCAAATGCTGCAAAATTCAAACCAAAACCAATTGTTCAAATTATTGTAAGAAGACACACACTTACGCACACATATGCGTTTAAAATCATTTGCGACGAACAACACGGTTTGAGGTATGTGTACATTTGAAGAATGATGAGAAAATATGAAGAATTCGAACATGGTTATTACATTACTTGAAGTGTACGCAGTGCTTCGTCTATCCTTCTTTTATGGTTTTTGAAGTTTAAGTCGATGTTGTCTCTGAATACTGGCCTATAAGGCTAATTATCTATGTGCAAAGTTTAACAACCTTTGAAGTGTCATAACTTGCTAAAATTACCAAAAATATGGAAAACGTATTTTTTTTATAAACATTTATCTTTTACTGCATAATTTAAATTAATAGTTTTCTAATCCAAAATGAGATCACGACACTCTGGTTTATAAACAATACCCAACATTTTTATGCCAATAATACCTATTTGCTGAATGGTCCACAAACATAAAATTTATGCGAGATTTAATTTTTATTCGAGATATAATACTGATAAGTTCTATTATTACCCAAACCTTCAAAAACATTCGGAAAACTCATCTGCCACAGTAAACGAAAGTATAGTTAGTCACTATTTAATTATCTTGTTTACACTTAATTTTGTATACTTAGATCAACAAAGGACGACCAGTTGCTGCGTGAATTTCAAAGTGAAGCAAAACTAAGACAAACCCATGTTCAACTTATTGTAAGAACACGCACTCACGTAAACATCATATGCGTATAAAATAATTTGCAACTAATAATACATTTAACGAGATGTTATAGAAAGTAAAAAGAAAGAAATGTACTCGAGTACATTAAGAAGTTGAGCATGGCAACTTTTGAAATGCACGCAGGGCTCCGTCTTTCTTTCTTGGTGTGAGTTTGTATATAAAAAAATCTTAACGCAATGAAAGTTCACATCTTTTCAGAATTTAACTCACGTTTTCCATAAAGAAGGGAACATTAATTAACACAAAAATATTGGATACAATTCAAAGCCTTCTACGTATATTCCTAGACTGGCAATTGAAAACAAAATGTGTCACAGCGGCGCGTGTAACTGGCACGGTAAATATGCCACACAGTTGTATTTTCATTTACAATAGTTTTAGGGTAATACTTATCGGAAATAAACTTCAAATCACGTTGAGAAAGTGTGCACATAAATAACGACAGCGTTTTCTTAGTCACATTCAACGAAATCAGTGTTAGCTTGTCGAAAAAAAACATTAGCGGTTTACAAAAGAAAGAACTAATTTTCTCGCCCGCTCTCGCAGTCGACTAAAGAAGTTGATGCGGAATATATTAGTACCGTAGTGCCCGTCTATGCCCGTCCATGCCCGTCCATTTTATAATTATGTAAAAGTTCGTAGTTATATAAAATACACTAAATTATATTCCTTTTAAAAACACTGCACAATTAATCCAAAATTGTTAACAATTTACATAGAATTGTAGTATTTTTGACATAAAACATTTTTGTGTTATTTTAGGATAACCCAAGCCAATAAACGAATTGAAAATGGCGGCGCTACATGTTATAAAAACAAAAACAACATTATTTGTACTGACACATCCGTGCCACACAAATAAAACAGACTGAATAATATAAAGTTACAGCCTATATACGTCCCACTGCTGGGCACAGGCCTCCCTTCATTTCTGAAGAGTAATATAACTGAACATCTAATTTTTTTGTAATATTACGTTTTGTTAAATTCATTTATTGATTTTTGTCGTTGATTTTTTTATTATTAGTATAAAGTATAAGCTCATAAGAAAAGAATTTCACGAACATAAAAAAAAACTAGGGTATAAGAAATGTTTTAATATTGTTGACCCTCCGAGCTGTAAATACAATTACAAGGCAACATTGTAGATCCATTTCATTATTGGCGAGAGTTATATTGTAACATAATATTCAGAGAAAAAGATATTGATATAAAAATATACTAGCAATATAAACATTAAGTTTTCTTCGATAATACTTGATTACCGGTATTAATATTTTATTTTGATAAATTCAAGTCTTTTAATAAAGCATAGTCTCATATGTTTTGCTATTTTTAAACCTAAAGTTTGAGATCATCACATTATAATAATTAATTTTTTTTATTCTGCCTAAGGAAATTATCATATCACTAACAAATTTTAATCATCACTGGACTATATCATAAGTTACAAACAACTAAAAGCAAGTAAAATTTAAATGCAAAGTGTGTAGGTACTATTTATTTTATACCGTACACAGATAATAATGAAAGGGAAGTACATATAGACTAAATATAAAAAATAGAGCATCATTAAATGTCACTATCGGTTTAAAAAAGACCAACTAGGAATGAATGTAACCAAATAGATGGCTACAT
>DWHP01008166.1:0-10653 GCA_018247895.1 Parnassius honrathi | reverse complement strand
TTTTTTCTATTTTATTTTTATATTTACATGTAAAATTGTTTGTTAATTTTTTTTTTTTTAATGATTGTTAGTATATTTTCAAATGAAAAATTAAAAGACATGTAACTTCTATATTGCCTGAGACGTTTTAGATTAAGGGATGATAAGCTACTGTTATTAAATATAAAGTAAAAAAAAAAACAATTTTGTACGGAAACGACCCAACTAGTTAATAGATATTTATTCCAAATGTCTAGCAGCAAACAATTTGCTTTTAAATGAAGAAAAAAATATTTTCAAAATTACATGTTTCAGTTATTGTATTTAGGTTAAGTGTCTAAGTCGTCGCAGAACGCTGTCATTAATTTTCAAAATATAAATTTTCATTTTGAAAGTTTTTTTTTTGGAATTTTTATTGATTCATATTAACATATTGACAGACTATCTTTGGAATTAAGTTTTGCAAATTTCGTTTTCGTTAATACTAAAAGAATTAGTTGACTGGTGAAGCATCAACTGGATTAACCAACCTTGCTTACTTATTTTGCATTTCTGTGGGGATCTACAATCGGATTGGAAATAAATTCATTTTGTAAAGGCAAGTGAAACGGGCAATCTATGACATGGAGCCACGTGAGTCGCTACGCGACCTGTTTAAGATGACTAGCATTTCGACACATCCATCTCTGTTTATTTATAAAAAGACGTACGTTCGGAACGGGTCGAGGTGATACGTAAGAGATTCTTTAGGAAATGTCTTCTTAGTAAATGTATAACATTATATATATAAAAAAATTAAGAGCACGCATTAAAAAAAAATTTCAGTCGGTTGAAATGCATTTCTCGAGGCATAACATAAAATTTAATTACTTGTTGATAAAATTGAATGTGCCAAAATACGGTTTATAATTTAGCATTTATTTTAATTTGATAAAATTAAATTACAATATAGAAAATTCCATCGAATTTAGAACAAAATTTTGATACTAGATAGGTTTTGACACTAAATAAGCAAGATGAAAGATAACACTAAGCGTTGTTGTTGCCAGTAATTAAAAAAAACTCTGGACATAATTCAAAATCTAACCGAGTAGTGGCGGTATAGAAATGTCCACTACCTCATACCCTCCCGTGGGTGTCGTAAGAGGCTATAAAGGGAAACTTAAACATGAGATGGGCAACAGCACTTTCCTGATGACAACTCAAAATAATAAAAACAACTTCGGTTGTGAACCCGCTTGCCAAGCATGGCAACTATGGCAAAACCCTCCCCAAGAGAAAACGCATAGCAGTAGACTTTTATAGGCTGTAATGGATATAGATGATTGGACTCAAAATAGAGCAGACGCTCACCTGTCGTATACAGCCTCAACGATGTTGTGCTTCATAGTCATTAGCAGATCCAAGCAATCGTAGCCAGACACCATAGCGTACTCTAACTGCATGGCAATGTGCTGGACTGAGAGCGGTGTCGCTGGACAAACAATAACAAGAATAAGTTCGCCAGCCCCAATTTTAGCCACGGCGACTAGTGTTAACGGAGATTAGCCATCCTTCTCTCACTTTCATAGTCTGATAGGACGGTTATCCGATACAAGGATTTTTGGAGACTGTAATATCAATCTACTGGAAGTTTCTTCCCTCAGTACTAAATTTTGTTCATTGTTCAAATCATTCAATCTTGATAGTTTATTCTTTGAAGCTACACGTATTGCAGGCTTGCAACTCATATTGATAATATTTTTACAGATGTTGTACCAATCAAGAAATTCATAATTCAAAAACTAAGTTCAGATCACTGTAGACACAAAAAACAGGAAATATAGAAAATTTTGTTTGTTCCGATTAATACAAAACGCCTGGAGATATTTAAAAATAACATGGTAAAAAAACCTTCAATCGCTTTCTTACAAGAACAATTCAAACTATTTATATGTAGTATTATTTACCCATATAAGCAATGAATTTAATAAAACATTTACTTCTAAAACATTCTCCAGTAACAGTCGCAAGGCATTTAATGAGTGAGCGACAGTAGGAATCCATAAGAGCAGACGAAGATTATATAAACTTTACCATGAAAGATCATATAATCTTTCCGATAATTTTAGAGAATGTGTCAAAAATTATTAATCCTTACATATTAGCAATAAAATTAGGACTGCTAAAAATAGAATTAAAATGACATGGTGTATAATCAATAGCGAAACCGGTAAAGAAAAACCTCGTTACACAAATTATCAATTGATAATTAATTATAAATTGACTCTGAAATTCCTATTTTGACAACAAAGTCATTGAATAGTTCTCCAACTGTCGCCGATTCATTACTCAAACAGAATGTCAATACCTGTTTGAAAGAATTAAGATTTGAAAAAGTATTACCACAAGATATTGAAAACTATTTCAAAACGCTTGATGTTAAAAAACCGCAGATTTATGGGGGATTACCGTTACAGTTATTGCGCCCATAATAGATTTAATCGCACCTCATCTTGCTATTATTTTTAATACTTGTATCGAATCTGGTGTTTCCTGATTTAATGAAACATAGTAAAGTAATACCTTTATTTAAATCTGGTAGTACATTGGACCACGATAATTTTAGACCTATTTCTGTACCAACTTTCAGTAAAATTTTTGAAAAGATAATTATAGGTCAATTTTTTTTTTAATAAAAATAAATTACTCCATAAAAATCAATATGGTTTCACAAGGCGTCGCTTGACGACTGACGCAGGTGTCCAGCTTATGAAATATATTTTTAATGCTTGGGAGAGTTCGCTAGATGCCTTAGGTATTTTTTGTTATCTTTCCAAGGCTTTCGATTGTGTTTATCATGAGATATTAATTAGGAAACTACAACATTACGGTGTCAAAAATATTGCACTTAGACTTATTATTTGGCATTTATATATATTTCCTCCAGATCAATGGTATCAATGGGCGTTTCTCAGGGCTCGATTCTTGGCTCATTTCTGTTCTTAGTTTATATTAATGACTTACCTTATCCTGTAGGTTACAATTACGATATAGTATTATTTGCTAATGATACCTCTTTATTTTTTAAACTCAATCGACAATCAATTAATTTTGACAGTGTAAATAATGCTCTATCGAAGCTAGTGCATTGGTTTAACGCATTGGTTTAAAGGGCAACAAGACAAAATGTATTAAATTTACAATACCTAATGTTAAACAATCAAATACCAATGTGCTCTTAAATGGGGAAGAATCGAGTCTTGTGGATACCACTTTTTTCTTGGTATTACTATTAGCGCGAAACTTCAATGGGGCCTCCATATATCTAAATTAGCTGGCAGACCTAGTTCTGCAGCGTATGCTGTAAGAAAGATTAGAAGTCTGACCAATGTTGAAACAGCTAGATTAGTTTATTTTAGTTACTTTCATAGCGTAATGACTTATGGAATCTTACCGTGCGGTAATGCGACTGACATTGAATTCATATTTGTTTTGCAAAAAAGAGCCGTACGGGCGAGTTACAACTTAAACTTTAAAGAGTCCCTTAAAGGAAAATTTAAGGAAATAAACATATTAACTTTGGCATCACAATATATTCACGAAAATGTAATGTATGTACATGAAAACCTAAATAACTTTCATAAGAACAAAGATGTTCATACTTTAAGCACTTGGAACAAATATAAGCTTGTAATACCAGTTACAAGACTACACAGAATTAATAATTCATTTATGGGGTAATGTATACGCTTTTACATCAAAATCCCAGAATATGTACAAAATTTTTCATTAAACAAGTTTAAATGTTTTATTAAAGAAAATTGTACGAAAAGGGTTATTATAATATAAATGAATACATAAATGAAAATAACCCTTGGGAATGAGATGATCGCCACCATGCTGGTTCTACAAAAAATCATTCGAAAATTGTAACATAATGAATTTATTGTAAATTTAAATATGTTTAAAAAAATTCCCGCTGGGTTTCTTGCTGGTTCTTCCCAGGACAGAGGTTTTTTGCGAACCAGTGGTAAATTTAAAAATGACTTTCAATAAGTACACAAGGACGTGCCTTCTCTGCAGACGTTATCCAGGAAGAGAGTAGGGGAATACATTTGTATAAAAAAATTAATCAGAATCATAGTTTTCCTTTGTTCGTCGCATAGAATTAGTAGTTCGTCGTTTCATTACAAGTATGCATGGAGGTTAAAGAACAGGAGAACGATTGCTACGTTCTAAAGCGTAGCCCGCATGTCCTTGAAAATTTGTAGACTTTAAAGCGGCGCTGCCGTCGGTGAGCAGTGGCTGCGAAGTTATCTGTTTATTAGCACATGTAGATGAAGTTAGTTGAATAATGTACAAATTTTCTTCGCGGCATTGGTGAGAAAATTTTCATGTTTCGTAAGTTTTTAATTTTTGATAAAAAGAAACATTAAAAAAATCGACAAATATTTTATGATGCGTGGATGTGCACGTGATTTAGCATATGATCGGAAAAATTGACTGAAAATGACTTTTATTGACCGAACATAGCGATCGCAGCGCCTCACTGATGGTGTCCATATTTCTGGGACACTATTTTCTACGGCGATCGTTCTCCTATTCTCTAACCTCCATGCAAGTATGTTTATTGACTGGACTTAGAGGTTAGCGGACATAGGGAATTCCGTTTCGAGATTCCGTTTCGGAATTCCGAAACGGAACGAACGGGTCGGCCACACTAGTACGGAATTCCGTTTTGTCCGCAATTTGCGAACGTAAAATACCGTATGTGTGTGATGGGTCATTGATTTTATGTGGACTTGCTGCGTTCGGAATTCCGAATCGGATTTTCGAAACGAAATCCCGAATTGCAATTCCGAAACGGAATCCCGGAACGGAATGCCGTTGTATGTGGCGGGCCTAATTGTTATTGTTAGGCTGCTATTTAATAAAAAAGTACTCTGTGGTTTGTATCGTTTGTATAGAAAAAGTACTCTGTGGTGGTTTGCGTGTGTACTCTACATATTTTATTTTTAATTTTCGTATTTTTTATGTGAAAACTAAATTATGAGAATTCATTTATATTGTAGGAAATAGTAATGGCCTTTAGTGAAGTTTGTAGAATTTGTTTAAGCGTTAATGTACGCATGCTTGTACTAAAGAGGACTGTCCTCCAGAATTTGTATAAAGTGTTGACGAACAGTTGTGTAAGTTTGTTAATATTTGCAATATTAAAATTACGGTAATTTGTTTTTATTGCTGGAGAAATAGATTGTAACTAGCCTGGTTTACAATATCTAAAGATCGGGCCTAGGCTAACGTGCAGCATTATATAGTGATACAACCATAACCTGAAAAACAAAAATTTGGTTGGATCTACCACCAAAAGCAGTATTATCATTGAAGCAATATACTACTACATTTTAGAAGAAACGCTGAGACTTAGTTGCTGAAAACGCGTGTTAGAGCCCGCGGGCTTAAACTTACTGAGTTGTGCCGTAAAAAGCTAGCCGGTGCCTCCTTCCACGCGACTTGCACTGCTGCATAGATTTTGTGGGTTGGATTTACAATCGTTTGGTAGGGATTTCAGGAAGTAAGTTGTTGTACTTGATAGAGGAAGAGAAGTTAGGGAGTAAATTGTATTTGGTAGAGGTTGGGTCCCCATTGGTTTATAACAATACTATTTGCCCATTATAAATACATTACTACCCATAAATAAATAAAGTGTGGAAAAACTTATACAGTATTACTGTGAAAGCTGGATAGTATACATGATTTTGTGTAAAAAGCAACTGGGATGTAAAACTGCGCCAAAGATAGTGTCACATTACTATACTTCTATGGTAGCTTTATTCTTCTGTGGTCTGTACTCTCCTAATAAATTACGTTTACATATAATAAAAAAGTGATTATTATATATTTTCAACCAGAAATCCTTTCAGGTGGATTAGGTTAGGAGGTTGTGGCAGGAGCAAAGTTCAGAGTGGTTTCGTGATTTTTTTACCACCCAAAAATACTTGAGCTACCCAGAAATCCTTTCAGTTGTGTCAGTTTAGCAGTCATGTACGGTGTGATTACCTTTTCATGGGATTACAGGGGCATAGAGGATATTCTCCTCTCCCTCATCCCTTCCTCCCCTCTGCTGCCAAACAATTATTAATTTTTACTGATTTTGTTTGTTATGTCTGTACATATTACTTCAATGAGTATTATTGCAATTTTCTATCAAGAAATTAACATCCACCCTCATTTGGTGTTTCACCCACTTAAAGCCATTGTATTGGGCTATTAATGTGGGATAATAGAGTACATACGTACTTATTAGCAAATAGTTTGAAAGTTAGCAGAAGGTTCACCGTAGACTACCCTCCTAGCCTCTGCCAACCGTGTCCCATGGCAATCTAGTTAATACTGTTAGCAACGCAGTTCAGCGTTTACATGTGCATCATATTTTAATTTATTTGCTCTGGCCCTGAAATTATTCATATATTTTTATCAAAATGTTTAAAGAGAAAGCCTATTGCAGTGGCGAATGTGTTTATTTTAAATGTTCTAATGTTTTTGAAAAGATGAAACAAAAGGTTCGCCTATAATAAACCTTATTAACAACTACATTTTTTCAATTAATAATTTTTCCTTTATTGGTTTATTGGATCTCCAAGCACTATTTTTTTATCATCTATTTCAACTGTACTTACCATTGACGCACTAGGTTATGATGTCATCTGCAAACTCTGCGCCCATTAATACTTAATTACTTACCAATACATTTTTCTCATATTCTTATCAGACAGAAATAAAAAGAATGCATGTGTCCTTGCTTACACACACATGCAATAGAATCCTGTCATTTGCTAATGAACAGGGTTGCCATTTCGAAATTTTAAATTGCTGTGTTTTGCGATCTGGATTGCCGTGTTTTTGAATAGAAACTACAAAATTGCCATGTAAATTTTTATTTATTTTAAATTAACACATAAGATTAAACATGACAAAAATATTACTCTTCACAGTCACCATACAAATTTCTTATTGTTTCCAAAACTTCTTCATCTTTGTTCAATTTATATTTATTATTTTCTTATTTTATATCATTTGTTTTGTCGGTTTGAAATTTACACAATTTCCTTGGGATTGGATAAAGTGATTATCTAGTACAGTTAAATAAAGTAAACACCAGTATATCTTTTTAATGTACTTTTCAAAAAACAAAAGAATGAAATGAATACCATAAACAGTGAAGTGTGCGCGAATGTACATAATATGTATTGTAATATATGGAAATTATCCAGACTAACAGAATTCAACATAATATGTTGAATTCGCATCTGGATAATTTCCCCTCTTATAGAGTCATGACTACGTCTAGTCTCAGAATATGTAATAGTACTACGGTCTAGTGTAGTCTAGTGACATGCGTTATAATGACTTATCGACTACCAATAAAATTTTCGGAAAAATTTGTAAACATGTGTCCTGAAACACAGCACTTAATATGCTGGTGTGTACCGTGTTTTATTGCTGAATAGACTCAAATTGCTGTGTAACACGGCAATTGCCGTGTAAATGGCAATGCTGCTGATGAATAATCTCCATTATGACCGAAATTCTGTCTGACTTTATTATTGTTATTTTATGTGTGGTAGAGCCATACTGCAGCTATATTGTGATTGTGTCACTGATAGGCTGGCTCAACCGGGATGGTGCCATATGATAAAATAGCAGCTTAATGCTGCTCTATTTTGCATCATGAGTGTAGAAAACTGGAGACTCATTTTACTGGAGGTGAGGCTTTGTTTTGGTTTTCAGAGGCAATAACACAATTGCATTTTGACTCTTGATTTTTATGTGCCACAGCATTCACTTACCGGACTGTGTGCTTGGTTATCACCCTTATTGTATAAAAAAAATGTTGCAGAGGATACAGGCTTATATCAGTTGAAACAACCGATATAAGCCTGTATCCTGATTTCAAATCTCTAGTTATTCTATAATATTTGTTTATCAAATCTGTTTTAAAATTGGCTTATGGTTTGTTCTAATATTACTTTTGTTGGCAACTCCATACTTCAACCACTCTGGCTAAAATAGGTGAGTTCTTAGGTGACACGACTTTTGTCAATTAGAAGTGATGTCTCTAAGAAGTTTTTTTTCAGTAATGGAATAATAGTCAAGATTTTCTAGACAGTGTCTATGTATTATTCTATATAGTTTTTAGTATTTTTTCTGGTATTATTATTTATTGCTGTAGTTTTCACGCTAGGCAGGAGGAGGGTTGGCAACTGCAGTTTTTTTAATATACTGACCTGTTATGAGAAAAATGCTGCTGCTCATATCCATATGAAATAAAATAATCTAATAGGGTATTTTACACCATGTAAAAATAAATCAAAAAATATATATTTATGATAGATTTTGTAAGAAGTAAATGGTAAATATTGATTTCTATTTATAAAATTGCATTACAAATTTTATATTTCAATTTTGAGAAATTTTTTTCATCTGTGCGTCAAGTCTGCAAAACTCTGTCCGCCATATTAGAAACTGTAATGACGTCACTGATCCTGCCTAAGGGTATTAGTGTTTTGAGTCACTGAAGAGAACTAGCTAATGTGCTGTGTTATTTCGAAATTTTTCTAGTTATCATTATTTTATATAGATTACTGAGTTTTATTCCAAATTTTATTGAAAAGGCATCATGGAAGATGAATTTGTAAAAGCAGAAAGTACTAATCTACCAAGGATAAATAAATTGATGGTGCCAAAATTTTTTGCATGCAATCCCAATTTTTGTACCGCTGCGTTGAGGAATGTTAAACCTATTACCAACTACAGGTCAGAGTGTATTTTCATAAAACATAGTTTAGTTGCTATCATGGTTTAGTTTATCTATAATTACAGTCATTAGTTATAATTAGTGATGCATCGAATACGAATATTCGTATTCGCCGAATAGTAGACATTTACCGAGTATTCGTATTCGGCGAATACTAATCACAAATATTTAAAAACTAATATGTTTGTACGTAACTCTCATTACTGACAGTCTGAAAACGCACGTCGTCGGCCCGTAAAAATACGGCGTGTTATACTATATATTACTCATTTTAATTTTTTACAGTCCGATGACTAAAAGATTTTCAACAAGCTAACAATATACCGAAACATGTTTTGTTTCAAGATGTTGAACCTAGTTGGGACTCAATTTATCAGATGTTAAAGAGATTACATGAACAATGCATAGCGATTCAAGATGTTTTACCATCTCTACCAAATTGTCGTCATGAAATCACAGCAAGGCAATGGGCCAAATTATTGATATTCTGGCCGATTTTGAGGAAGCTACTAAAGAGCTAAGCAAAGAATCAGGAACATTATCTCAAGCAATTCCAATAACACAAAATCTTAAATCTTGCCTCTGATCCATTGGCCTTTTTTGGCGAGGATAAATAAATTTTCCACGGCTGAAAAAACTCGCCAAAAAATATTTCTCACTGAAACCATGTTCACGGCCTCAGAAAGACTTTTCAATGGCTGGGAACACCCAGACTGAAAAAAGAAATCGCCTAAAACCAAAAAATCTACAAATTTTAGGTTTTTTAAATAATAATTTGCCTGTTGTAAATTTTAATTATTAGAACAATATAAAATCATCAAATAGATTAGTTTTTCGTTACCATGCCGAGATATTCGTGTTCGCTGAATATTAGATTTGATACTCGTATTGGTAAAAGTGGTATTCGTTACATCACTAGTCATAATATCTAAGTTAACGTAATTTATTACAAAATTTGACTTGCGTTACCCTTCACCTCATGATGTTTTGTTTTGTCTAAAAGACTAAGTCATACTTACATCAAAATGATCTTCACAGAGGAATAGTCTTGTTTTTGTAGACAAAGTATTTGGGTATCTTCTTGCTAGTTTTAACCAAGTATTTCTTATATTTAAACGAGTTGGCACTTGAATCCATAACTTCCCTGGTGTTCTTCTGCTCATATTTTTGCGTTTAGGCACAACACAGTAATGATATAGATGATAACTTACTATGAAACATTAAAAATATCTTATTCCTTTGCTAAGTAGATGAAATTCTAGGGCCGTGACGTCACAAGTTGAACATCGTGGTGGCTATCGTTTTCACGCGAAAATTTCAAACGATAGATTAAAAGTAATTTTTATGGCACTATTTGGTTATAATAAATATATAAAAATTATAGTGGTTCATTATCACAAGATTTTCCATATTTATCATAAACTTTAATATTTTCAGATGGATGAGGATGAGAGGCCTATAATTGTTTGTTTCATTTGTCATGCAAGACTCGATCGATGCAGAAGATTACAACAACAGGCTATTGAGTCAAATGCAGTTGTGGAGCAGTTGTTCGCAGGAGGGTCCATGGTATTATCCATTCCATTAATTACAACCTGTAAAAGTCCACTGCTGAGCGTAGACATCCCTCTTAGATTGCTTCATGTTTAGGTTATTTCGCCAAATTTACTATATTTATAGCAAAACTCTTGTTTCTGTTTCGTTCTGTTCCCCTCATGCGACACCCGTCCCGTTGATAGGCAGTGGCGAAGCCTCCATAGAAGCCAAAAAGCCAGGCTTGCCCTTTCAAACTATTTCTAACTAGCTGTTACCCGCGGCTTCGCCCGCATGGTCACTGGGAAATGAACTATCCATTGCTTTTTGAATTGAAAGAA
>DWHP01008165.1:0-10653 GCA_018247895.1 Parnassius honrathi | reverse complement strand
CCTCCCCCTTGGACTCTACTGCCTCCGCCCATCTATGAGTTAGGTAGACCAGAAGATCACCAGCTGATCGACCACGGTGAAAACCGTATTGGCGATCACTAATCAGCTGGTGATCCTCAAGGTACCTCGTAAGCTGACAGCTTACAATGGACTCCATTGTTTTGAAGAAGAAGGAGGTGATGGCGATAGGCTTGTAGTTGGATGGGTCTGAGCGGTCACCTTTTTAGGTATCGGGTGGACGAAAGCCGTCTTCTGTGATTTTGGAACTACTCTTAGGGAGTAGGAGTACCAGAAAAGATGCGTTAAAACCGGTGCCAACTCTGGAGCACACGTCCTCAGCACAATTGGGGGGATACCGCCAGGCCCACTTGACTTGTGGATATATTGTTATAGTATATATATTGGTATAGTTTTAAGCTATGCATACTAATTGAAGCATTCTTGAAAAGGTCTTTATCTAAGAGGGGATAAAAAAGGATCGTTAAGAAAAAGTAAAGAAATGTGAACCGAAATATTAATAGAAAAAGAGTATTTTACTATAATGTTATCTTCAACATAGTGGAGTAATAACTATTTGCGTACATAAAGTCAGCAAGGTTAAAAGTGAACTTGATTAGAAAAACCGCATAACTTTAAATTATTCCGCGAACGTCGCAAATTGCAGCCTTGACCTACTTGCCGATAGTCCGTGAATAGGCATGGTAGAATAAAAGGTTCGGTTTTACAGTTGACCTTTTCCACACGGTATCAAAGAATAACGTTAACTCATTTAAAGCCAACTGAATAATTTATAAGTGTATTTTATATTCTGTTTACTTCTTATGTTATTGAATGTCTGGTACTTTTGATTTGTTTTGTAATAAAGTGACAAACGAGCACACAGGCCATCTGATGGTCAGTGTATGCTGTGCTGTACCTCATAGACATTTATATCTACCATCGGTTAAAAGTCAAAATACGGATGCGTTCATGTCTCACAGATATAGATGTGTGATATAAAGCTGGGAGAACCAAGATGTAATGACTCATTACCGATTAAAAGTCTCCGGTTTTCATCACTCACCATACGAAACAATACAGTTGCAGCATTTTACCAGTTTCTTATTTAAATTATAGGTATACACCCTACAGAAAAAGGTATTCTTTATATTATTTCTGGGCTTTCCCGGAAATGATTAATATCCTTTATAGTATGTAGTTGATAACAAAGAATATTGAATAAATAACTTTGTAATATTAGTTACTCAGGAGTCTAAATGTGATTCCTAGTAATTTTAATTAATGATAGACCCGTCTGACCCGACGCTTAGCGAATCATACAGAGGAATGTGCTCTAATGTTTCGCTGCGTACCTAACAGAATCCGTAACGAAGCGAAGCCCAGTTGAATCAGCAGAACCAACCCAAACTCAAAGATTTAACATAAAAATTTTAAACGAACTGGGGATCCATCTGATGGTTAATAAACGATAATAAATAATAATAAATAAATAACACCTTCTGTCGGCCTTTGTATATTTTGTGCAACAAAGTATAAACGAATGAATAAGAAAACACTTCCAAACAACTTCAGAAAAACCTAAAGATTCGTTTCACCTGCTTAAATAAAAATAAAATTTATAATAATAATATTAACTTAATATTTCCTTCTTTTGACATTATATTTCCTTTTATACCCACAATGTAAGTAAAACAAAAAGATTTTAGACAATAACCCCGATCTGAATATTACATGTTTTTCTATTTGTTTAAGGTGAAATGAGCACTGTAAACTGTAAACAAAGCAATTTCAATTACATTATCACTTTGTGTTTACCAATAAATACATGGGTAAATAATGGGTTTATTTTCCAATAAAAAAGTGTATTTAATTTTTTTTAAATATCAAATAAATATCGTGCTTAATGCACTCACACAATTGCGAGTGGGCCAACTAAACAGGAGCATGTCGCCACTCCTCACTCGGGACCATGATACTATTTCTACGTATATATATAGATAAGTTATACTATAACATGTATTCCCCTGTGGCAAGAGGTTGGTACTTACCCAAACGAACTACTAACATATAATACAAGTGGTAAAATTAAAAATTTTGGTACAACTGACTTCAATATAAAACAATGAGAACATCATCAATAATATTACATATAATATTGTATTCGAAGTCAGTTAAATACGCATTATTAAGAATAACTCAAAAACTATATGGGACCACACGAGCATCTCAGCTTTCAAATCTGCATCAAAACCGTTTCACCTAAAAAAACCATCGTAAGACTACAGGCAACTGGCTTCCGCGGGCGACGCTCAAAAGCCACTGAATGAAAGCGACCGCGCCCTCTGGAGGAATGCAGTCTGTCCAAACGTTAAACCGGTTTTCGATCGGGCGCAAACGGTTCCTAATACGTTACTCCCAAATTTTGCTTAATTTTTTTGTTTGTTAGTATTTTAGATTTATGTATATGTCATTTAAAAATAAATAAATACAGAATTAGGACAGTCTCGCAACAGCGACCACCTTTTATACAAAGTTTTCAGATAGGGCTTGCAAGCACTCTGTTTATTTAGGTTATCGGGATATTTATTACGGGATCTTGCTTTGTGGCATATTTGTGAAGACCTATTTTCAGCTGAAAACTTGAAATGCATCGATGATGACGATAATAATGATGATTCAGTTGTCAAAACGTCATCCACCATCTCAACGGAGACTAGCCATCTGCGTAGGATAGGGTTGTAGTGCCCAAATGTATACGCACAAGCACAGGTACACTCTCTGTTCCCTCGCTCTGTTAGTCAGGTAGGACGGTAATTCGACATGACCGGAAGGCAACAAGGCAACAAAAAGGCGCAAGACTAACGGCTTTACGTGCTTTCCGAGGTACGGGGTTGAAACACGGCCAACTTCTTAATCCCCGGATGCTACAGAAATAACTGATTTTGGGCTTGACCCGGGATTCGAACCCGGGACCTCATGATCAACAATCGCGTTTACAACCGCTAGACCAACGAGGCAGTCATTAAATTATGAACTGTGTAGGTAACAATTTAACATCGTATGTATAAAAACCCATTTTATATCTTGCATGTAATAAACAAATATTTGCATATTAACGTAGCTATTTCCATACGGAAACATTATGCCATTCACCTTGACACGTTTTTAATTTACACGCAACTTCAGCGGCAAAAAATACAAGCCCTTCTGTTAGTGCTGCCTATAGCTACTAAGAAAAATGTTCTTTAATCTAACAGTTAGGTATTAACTGTTCTAGACACATGACATTACAGCAACAATCACTAACTAACCAACAATAAGCCATAATTCATATAAAAGACATTTAAATATTAGCGCGCGAATTCATAATGTTTTCCTAAGGTACGTGAGGGTAATATGGTCACCCTAAGCTTTGTCGTCCTATAAAGCCAAAACTAGTTAAAGGATATACACAAAAACACTAAATCGTATACTTCAACTATTATATTAAGGAAAACATAGCAAACAAGTTTTGGCAATAATTAGGAACACTTCGAAAAATCTGCTTAAAAAAGCTCACTAAACTACACCATACTAAAATATTTACTATAATGTCAACTGTCAAAAGGGCGTCGGTCAATCATCGCGCTTTTGACCCTTTATTATTTGATTGACCGATTAAGAGCTATCGTATCACAAAGCCAACTATGCAAATACGACTGTAGTTTTTGAGTTATAAGAAAGTGACCATATTAACCGGATGACCATATTACCCTCACGTACTATATTATTTACGTGAATACTATACAATAAATGAAACTAATTTTACGGATTTTATCGCTTTTAATATTATTTTTTTAATTCCCGAATTTTCATGCGATTTAAGGCACCACTTCTCCTAATGTGCTGAAGACCGCAGTTGGCATCGGTTCTGCTTCACGCTTTTACGGTACTCCTTTTCCCTAAATGTAGTCCCGGTATGCACCCGATCCTAAAAAAAGGTGACCGCTCAGACCCGTCCAACTACAGGCCTACCACCATCACCTCTTTATGCTCCAAAATAATGGAATCCATTATAAGCTGCCATGTCACAAGGTACTTTTCTAAACAACAGCTGATTAGTGTCAGCTGGTGACCTTCTTGTTTGCCTGAGTCCAAGGGGAAGGCTTTGGCCTTTAGTTTGGACATAGCGATCGGGTTTGGCACAAAGCACTTCTTTCGAAGACTTTGACGGCATGTCAAATGACGTTCAGTTCCATGTTCACTTCGAAGGAAAGGCCAAACTCTAAAATCTTGGTGTGCTTTGTAGAGCGAGACAGTATTTCATGCCGGCACAGCTCTTGCTTATTTACAAGGCTCAGGTTTGGCCTCACGTGGAGTACTGTTCTTATCTCCAGCTCCTCCCACTTGACTGCATCCAAGGAAGAGCGGCTGTAATCTCATAGAAGTAGTTCCGATTAATCCCAATCTCCGAATCCCATCAACGCACATCGCGACAAAGTTCTCTTATGGATGCTTGGCGGTCGACCATTGTGCGATTGACTAGAAATTTTCTTCTTCGCACGATTTCTTTATTGAATCGTTTACCACAGGCAATTTTTTCAGACTGATATGACTTAACCTTTAAGAAGATTCCAATTTTTTAAAGGGCGGCAATGCACCTGCAGTTCCCCTGATGTTGCAGTTGTTAACGGGCGGCGGTATTCACTTAACAAAAAGAGATTTAAATACTATAGAGCGGACATTGGGAACATTTGCATACAAAAACTGTGAGCACGCACGTGTATTAAGCCCTCTGGCGAAAAATAGCAATACTACGCTGAATATTTATTTGAAAAACATTTTAGCTATTTCCCATTAGGTGACGCTTCTTAATATAAGGTAAAAATTGGTTTTAGGCGGGTCGTCAATTACTGACATATCCGTAAATAAATAGTGTCGTTACTGGATAACAGAGGGCACTTATTACAATAATTTTTCTTTCTTCTAGAACAATCTACCAGAAATGATAAAATTTAAAGATTATTTGGTAAATACACATTATTCTTACGATAACAAACCGAAATCATGTTCATTTTTTACTCCACTGCGTGACTTACTATACCTTAATGTACAACCGGGCATATTTTATTTAAAAATGTTTTTGAAATTTATGAAACGAATCCGTCTTGACCTTTCAGTGATGTCACTTAGACTAAATGAAAAAATCGGAGATATATCCTATAGGACAAAAGTTACAGACGACAGTTTTATTGCTGATATCCGGTCTATTACTACTACATACTTAAATGTCTTTGACTTAACATGAATTGAACCAGATGGTTGTTCGAAAATATTGGTTATAGCAACCGCTTACCATTAGGTGAACTGTGTGCTCGTTTTATAACCTAATTCTAAACAAAATGTGATAAAACTATTGTTCAAACTGTCAAATCAGATTTCTGATTACAGCTACGAGATTTGATGCGATAATTTCTACGAGAGCTACGAGTACGTAGCGGTAAACTTTTTCATCACCTTTAGAGCTAGCGCGCACTGGTGATTTTCGTCGCCGTGACTGTTTCGTCACTCATATCAAGTCCATGGATATATATGGAGATGCACGCATGTTACGACGGGACAACGGGGTGACATTTTTGTACGCCGACCGGCGAACAAGCTAAGTTGGCATAAGTTATGTACGTTTCACCGTACAGCTGGATTTATTGTTATGATTCTGAAACTAAGAGACAGTCCGCTGTCTGGGTGTTTCCTACAGAGGATTTGCCAACTAAAGTGAAGAGACGTCGAAACGTGAGAAAAATGATGGAGGCCTCATTCTTCGAAAGGACGGGTCATTACGCAATAATTGTTTTAGAGGATCGAAAAACAGTTACTGCAGAGTAATACACTGACAATTGTTTGCCACTTATCGATCCACCCGACCTCGCACCTTGCAATTTTTATTTGTTTCCGAAAATAAAAGAAAAATTAAAACAGGGAAAACGTTTTATGGACGCCGAGGAAGCAATAGCTGCGTTTCAAAATTCCGTCGAAGAGACCCCTAAGGACGAGTGGGCAAAGTGCTTGTCTCAGTGGTTCCATCGGATGCCGCGATGTATTGATGAAAATGGACACTATTTTGGAAAGATATAATAAAACTAATAACTAGCATAGTTCGTTCAGTTTTTGATTTTCTCAGAACGTTCAGTGTCACTGTCGTACGCTTATCATACACTGCAATATCATCAGCGTATTTAAAAGATCGAATTCAACTTATTTATAAACCATACGGATTGATATTTACAAAATTATACTATATAATAGTTGCTTACAAAAAAATAACAGTGGTAGAGCCACGCGGCAGCTTTTGCTGTGCACGTATGAGACTTCACTCGAACCTAAACGCCGTCCACTACCATCTCGAGACGCCGAAGCCGGTTCAACTTTTTCTGAGACACAGGTGTCCTCTCTTGCTGATGCTTCTTAGATATAATGAAACTTATAACTTACTAGTTTCTTCAGTTTCGATTTTCTAAGAACTTTCAGCAGTTGTTTGTGAGCGGCGATTGACACTTACCATAACGTGAGCCACATGCCAATTTGCCCCCCCCCCCAGGGGGGGGGCAAATTGGAATATATAAACTAATCCCACTATAATCCCATTATAGAAATAAACCATGAGACATCCTGATGTCATAGTTAACGAAGGTTACCTTCGTCTTGATCTAGCTGGGGCTCATTTTAAAGCAATAAAAGTAAAGTACATACGTCTTACTGCTACGTATATGTATCACAAATTAGGTGGGCACATCCCACCTTATTTGTGATAGGGGTATACTAAGGCAGGAATAGTCTGCATTAGCGGTTGCCCTTTGCCTGCGGCTATTCTAAAATTCGGCTAAAATATTAACAGCTTCACTGTCCGGTTTCCAGAAACAATGCTAAGACAATATCAGTGACCTATATGTAGGTCACGGGACCGTGAAAGTATTAAAATGATCAGCTAGGTAATATTCCACATGATGATATGTGGTTCCAGACTCAATTGTACAGTTGTGTAATTGAGTTGTAGCTACTTACGCTATACAACAGAACAATGACGTAATGTATCGAGCCGGATAACGCGAATATTGAATCACGTATAAAGTACTCTCACCTTTCCATTCATCCGTCGATCTATTACGGCCTATAAAAGTCCCATGGGTAGTTCTACAAACTAAGGAATTTTAGGCGGGGTCGCCAAAATGTGATAAAAAAATTGTTAATAACAATTTTTTTGGATGCAATATTTTTACGATATAACAATTAACTACAATTATTTCTTCTCGTCGCTAAAAATAATTAAGATTTACAATTCTTTTCTGAACAAAATTACTGTTCAAAGTACCGAATTCTCAAGATCCTGCAGTGTCCCTCGTACAAATTTTAGTTCAAAGTGCGTCGTTATACATTTACTTCTACATTCGAGTCTTAAAAGAATCCCAAATTAATAAGTTTACTATTTTTCCTAGCTATGTAGAACAACTACTATAGTATTTCCTTAAAAATATTGAATAAATCCTGTTTACATTTTTTCCCACGATTTTATATCAGTGTCCTGTTCGCTGTTGAAGTAACAAATATTCACTATAATATTTGCCGTGCGTCTTTACCGTTCCGCTGAGTCGATAGTACCCACGAAAGAGACAAAGAATGTCATCTATCTATTCTCACCTACCACGTTGTCTCTTGTTTAGATGTTTAGGTTTAGTAAGCCGCTTTCGGCTAGAGAATACTATATTCCTTGGTGAGCCGAGCGCGTTTGGCGAGTGAAGTGGTGTCGTAGTCAGTGGAGTTCACAGAATCCTGGTAAGGTTTTTATTTACGAAATACATAATGAATTTGACTAATTTTAGCGCATTGATATGTAAGATGCTAGCGCATATGCCTAGTTTAGGTTAATTTTTGTTGAAAGTTACAAATTGGTGTGTTTATTTTATTTTTAGACAGAAATTTTAGGCATCAGGACCAATTGGTACCCAGAATACTGAGATCCATCCAGGATCCTAAGCAAATCATATTAAAAATATTGTTTCTGTGCAATAATAGTATTTTTTAAACATAAACATTAAACGACAAACAAATAATTTAATAAATAAATTGAACTTACTCTCGTAATTTGTTTATATACAGTTATTTCGATTTGGTGGTGGTCTAAGTGAAAGTATTCTTATAATTGTTTCAAAGCGTTGAATTAAAAGTAAGTATAAAATAATCTTCTTTTGATCTTACAAATATTATATTTCAATATTATATCTTGTTACAGAGGAAAAATGACGCCAAAAAAAGAACTGACCAAAGAAGAAATATTAGAAAAGAAAACGATAGCTGAAAAAATTAAATATGAAAAAATTAAGAACGACCCTCAAGAGATTAGCGGCTGAAAAAAGAAAAAGAAAGTAAAAATATAAAAAGCTGCGAGAATCTGGCAAAAAACTAGAGAACTTGAAGTGTTGTTTAGTCACAATTTGTTGCAGAAACTTCATACTGTTACCTTTAAAAGATATTTTTATTACTGAGAGAGAGCGAGATTATTACTATTCTTATGTTCAATAACTATTTGATGATTAATGTTCCTGTTGAAGGCTGTTTTAAGTATAGAATCAGTATCTAAGCCAAGCTTAAAACTACTTTTTCTTATTGTAGAGATACTATTGCAAGCTATAACTAACGCCCCTAGCACCATCTAGTGTCGGGTAGCAGAACGAGGAGAGCTTTCTAGAAAATGCCACGGTGGAACTTTCCACCTCCAGCGCCATCTAGTATCGAATAGAAGAACTAAGCCTTCTGGAAAGCTCCACACTCGAACTGTCTACACCTAATCGGTCGGGGCCAGTATTTGCTGGAATGTTCTAGATATTTCGGTGGAAAAGACCTATGTAAAGCCGTTAGGGGGCCGCGACCGGAGCATTATTGAATTGGCGATACGAGCAAAGCTTTCGGAACGAAATAAAGTGTTAAGTGTGATTAATTATTAGTGTGATTTAAGTTTTAATTGGTGTTCAGTTACTAAAGTGTCACTTTTGGTAATTCAATCGGCAGTTTTTAGTGTCACCTTAAGCTCGGAACAATTGTCGTCAGAAGTGAGATAAAATCATGCCGTTTTTACCGAAGGACGACACGGAAGGTGTCCGTACCCGAAGTCAACGCCAGCAGGAGACGCACCAGAGACGATTTGGTGGTTTAACGCCGCTGAAGTCGGAGGGCCAGCCGCCGGCAACGGAGGCCGGCCCATCAGGAGCTCCTACGTCTGTAGCACCTGAGATAGGTGCTATGATGGTGATGCTGCAGGAGCAGGCTCGCCGACAGGAGGAACCGGCCCGCCGACAAGAGGAACAGGCCCGTCGGTTGGAAGAGCAGCTGCGGAGCGGGCAAGAGGAACAGGCCCGTTGGTTGGAAGAGCAGATGCTCCTTATGAAGGACCTTCACGCTACCTTTGGGAAATAGATAAGAGAGGTGAAGGATAGGGTTGCTCAACATGACAATCGCCTGTCGGAAGCTGAAACCCGAATCGAGGAAGCTGAAACCCGAATTGACCAAGTGAACAGTCGGGTTAACAACGTAATATCTGACATGAAGAAATCACTGGACGAACTCAAACTTGGGGATGGAATTACAGTTCCCGTAGTAGCTACAACACCTTCTATACGTGGATTCAAAGTGCCGCCGTTCGACGGGACTTATTCCTGGTCGGCCTACAAATTCCAGTTCGAAGCTGTCGTGGAGGCGAACGCCTGGAATAAAAGTCAGGCCATGACTGCACTCACCCTAGGCCTGCGCGACCAAGCCTTAACTGTTTTGGAAGCTCTCGCTAGGGAAGTGACTTATGAGCAGCTCCTTGAGGCATTGGAGACGAGACATGGCGATGCTAACGTGGAACACGTCTTTCGTGCGCGGCTTAAAGATCGCTTGCAATGCATTAACGAATACCTGCAGCAGTAGGCTCTTGAGTTGGAGAAGCTAGAGCGAAAGGCATACCGGTCTGTGCCTGCGCTCGTTGAAGGGAACGTGGTGTAGACATTCATTGACGGCATCCACGACCTGGAAGTCATAGCTGCTGTGAGGCTCGGGCGTTTGACGTTTAAGGAAGCCTTGGCCCATGTACTTGAGGTTGAATCCATGCGGCAGGATCATCGTTCCCATCGCATCGGGGAGGTTGCAGAAGCTACAGTTCGCAACCGCAATAATGGATACAGCCCTAGGTGCTAAAGCTGTGGGGAAAGGGGCCATCTTCTATCCAGCTGCCCTAAGCGAACTTGTAGAAAGGGAAGTTGATCGATCCCGAAAGGGTAGTGCGGCTAACAGCACCGCCCAGTAGCAGCAGGGTAACGAATAAAAGCCAGGACCTCGGGGCGGGTGCTGGCTGATGTTAAAAGAGCCCCAAGGATTTAGATCTCACAAACCCATGATAGGAACAGCTTAATTATCAAGGGCGAGATCAATGGAATACCGTGTAAACTGACCACAGATACTGGAGCTACTCGCACGGTTGTCAGTTCCCAACTTGTAAGTGAGTTCCTTGGGGTCTCCGCATACAAGCAAGAACTACTTCTTATCACTCGCAATCTGATGGAACGGTAGAACGATTTAATCAGACATTGGAGAGGTACCTAGCAAAAGTTGTAGACAATCGGCAACGAGATTGGGACAAGC
>DWHP01008164.1:0-10654 GCA_018247895.1 Parnassius honrathi | reverse complement strand
TAATATTTGCATACCGATAAACCGGTAAAACGTGCGTGTACACACCATATTACAAAACCTAAAAATGTACCACGTTTTATGCAAATAAATATTTATTATTATTATTTTCCAAAAATTAAGCTAAAACGTAGCAAACACTCTTTGGATAAAGCTTGGTATAAATATAACTCAGCCTTGGCCTTTCTATCGAAACTCATCTGACAAATTTATTACAAAAAAATTGAAAATCGAAATGTCAATCAACCGTACGCCTCAAAAATTTTAACTTATCACCAATAATCTGCTCGTCACCCGGACCTGGACCCCAAAACACTCAAAAGACAAATCATTTAAATTAGACTCCGGCATGCAGATACTGCAGGAACAGCAACCTTTAAGCAACAACATCAAAAACATGAACGTCAACATATCTATACGGGATGTGTCCTCACATAACTTTGAAGTGAAAGAAAGACGGTCTTCGGATGCCTCCTTGCGGTTGACGCATCCGGTAGCTAGCGGAGACAATATGGTCACAGATTTGAACGCCAATCAAAAGTTTAAAGAAGAGTTGCCTATACTCGTACCTTGTTGTGAGGGCAAGGAATTGCAGGTGAGATGGCAATGATTACATATAATAAATACATTTTTTTTGAGTGAATAGATAAACTTGCAGTTTATTTGGGAGTTTATGATCACTTACATTTATTTTACTCATACATGAACCTAATTTCAGATGAAAAGGTAATATATTAGACCCTTGGAAACCACACTTACGCCCCACGTAATTTAAATCTAATAGTACTTGATGAACTTAGCCACTCGACGAAATTTTGGAGAGAGCAATACTTGAGCTTTCTCTGCGAAATAGCACCCACAAGGGATTTTTAAAGCAAAGTAGCAAAGCTATATAGCCCTATGCGAAAACCAATGAAAAAGGCAGGGTACCGTATAGCAGTCCTGCACGTGCAAGTGCGGTATTGAGCGACCAATTAAACAAACGACCTATGATGCATGCAGAGATAGCTATTGGCATACTTAAGTCAATGTTCTGCAATAAGGAATACCTAATATTATTATTTTAGGTACTTGCTCAAGTACGCCGTCATAATAGTGCGGCCTTAAATGGCTCAATTACCTAATACCGTCTCCTAATGCACGTTGAAATCTACGGCGGGTTACGGCATTTCTGACATTGTGATTAAAACCATCTGGCATGACAATTGTGTGAAATTGTTCTAGCTTAGCAATGTGTTATTAATTACATATTCGTTTGCTTATATCAAATAAAGGGTTCCAAAGTTAACAGTCAAGTTGAACAAGAGCAAAAATTAAAGTAAAAGTTAATTAAATTAAGTTATCGTACTTTGAAAAAACTAAAAATCAAGGAATCTCTCCGAATTTCCAAAGGTTCAACCAAAATTACAAAGCAAAAACAATAGATTCCTTTTCACGTCGTGATCGAACACATAAAATTAAACATAATCGGTTGTTATAGAACATTCAAGTGGTCGAACAAAACGACACCCGCATCTCGCACCATATCAATCAGTCACTCTGAGTGCTTTTCTGTCAGTATGTGCTCTCGCTCACTTTCACATCGGTTTCAATCTATCCGAAAGTAATGAATAAACCGAATAAATGTCAACGTAAAAAGAATCTGCAAGATAAAACAACATTAATAAAAATTAGAAAGCACTGACCGAAATACCCTAGTTTAAGAAAAAAAGATAAATTTATAAAGAGTGGTTAAGGTTTTTTGATTTTTATTAACTATGCGACATCGCCACGTCGCTGAGAGATTTTTTTTCTCTTAGAATTTACAGTTTATGAATATTAATTACTCAAGAAGAATACAATTCAAATACATAAACTTCTTCCCAGTTCCTCTGTAGAGCAAGGCAGAACTTTAGGGGTGTAGCACATCTCTACAGTTCAGCCGTTTACCGTAACAATCAAATTAAAATATCAATAGGTTTTAATTTGATTGTTAAATTAAAATATATAATAGGTGTTTTCTTCCGCGTACGACCTCTCTGTGGAATAGTTTACCACCGGCGATTTTTTTGGACCGATACGACCTGGGGACCTTTAAGAAAAAAGCATACTCCTTTCTCAAAGACCGGCAACGCACATGGAATTTCACTGGTGTTGCGGTTGACCATGGGCAGCGGTAGTCACTTAACATCAGGTGCGCCACATGCTCGTTTGCCCCCTCTTCTATAAAAAAAAAAAATACAGGGGCGCCTGTTTTCGTTTATATAAGACGTGGCATACGAGCAAATACGGCTAACCTGAAAATAAGTGACCATTTCTGTGCATTTAGGTGTATATAAGTCATAGCATCCACTTACCGTCGGGTGGACTGTGTGCTCAAAATGTGACAAATTCAGCTTAACTAAGCTAACTTTATCATTCCGACTGACTCCAGAAAAATGGCTGACTGCTCAACTCGTGCTTTGTTTCAGTGCTAATGGTAAAATATTACACAGTTCATTTACTACCATTTTATTAAATGTAGAGTCCATTGAGAGGCCATTATCTCAATAGAGTTGTCGAGTTGAAAGTGTTTCGCCGATTTATTGGTTCATTTATAACGTCGCCGTGGAACTCCAGGGTTAGTTTTACTTGTAGTTAATTAATTACGAGCCAAAAGCGTATTGTAATTAATGAATGCTACGACTCGGTGGATGCGGGACGTTATAATTTGTATCTGTGTACATTCAAAGCTTTATTTGGTAGACCTACATACTTAGGATACAGACGTATGAAAATCACCTCACTCCGCACTTAGCATTCTGGTTTTTGCCATTATTGGCTTGAGTATGTAAATTATCTTCAACAATAATGAGAGTGTATTAATATAGAAATTGCGTTGATTAGGTGTTAGTACTATTATTAGTTATTAGTACTATTATTTATTGTGTGGTTAAATATATTTCAGATAGGTAATGATATTTTGTTTAAAGTAGTCCATACACGGATCTACCGTCTTTTTTTTTTAAAAAAAATACCCTATCACTAGTATTTTTTTTCCGGATCGTGAAGGCAGTTTACATAAATAAATTGCATAAGGGCAACGAACCCACAGTCCGCAGCACCGTAACTCAATGCTAAGTCACTACGTTATGGAGCACTCAAACCTTTCAGTCCGTTTCCTTTCTCACCATTTGGAGAATTTCGCACAAACGTTCTATGAAGTACAAATTTAAAAATAAAGTGAGCTAGCACCATGCTACTACGTGTTATGGATACAACGCGAATAGGTCACCTCGACCGGGGAAAGACTATGCTCTTACAGTATAACAGTGAAATAGCTGTTACTGTGGTTGTTACCAAAACTGAAGATACGTTTGACTAGTAAGATGTCTATAGGCCACAGCATCCAATAACCATCAGGTGGACTTTGTGTTAGTTTATAAAACCTTGACAGGTAAATTGGAGATCGCATCACTAGACGTTTCTCAATTGTGATTCCCTCTAGTTTTGATGTCTCCTACAACTTTCTCGGTGATTTGTTTGGCATATAAGAATTATATGTTGTAATTTAGTAACTTTTTATAATTAGAATGTCTTGAGAAAAGTCTCTTACTCTTATCTCGATATTGACCAATCGCATTAACCCGGAAAATCGATTAATTAACGTAGAAACAATCGATGTCTTTCATAGAAATTGTAGCGTTAGGTTAACAATAACGAATGTCGATACCAAACGAGCATAATAAATCTATTGGGGTCCATTATGTCATCGGCATAGTGATGCGGGCGTTGCCACTCAGTACTCTATGAATATTCAAACCAGTTCCGAATAGAACTTGTCCTGGCGGCGGGCTGCGCGCGCATGTCTTGCTATCTCTACAGGCTCCTCTTCAATAGACACCAATTAAACTTGAAATGAAAGGACAATTAAACGAGTAGTTCAATGGATTGTTACAGCGGTATTAGACACAATTAGCAAAAGAAACAAATAATCCCGTGTCGTATATTTTTATCGAATCAAATGTCTAATTAATGTCATGGCGGGAAATTAGGGCTCTTAAAACATTACTCAAACGACTGGGTGGATGAGTGCTCAAGTACCTGGCTACTACGACTTTGGTTTCTGGCTCCATAGCCAGAGCTAATATTTGAGCCAAAACAACAAATCGTTAGATATAAATCTAGTTGTTTCTTCGACGTTGTGGCCTATGCTATCCCTATACTTATCATATAAGCGTTACGCACACAGTATGCTTGTGTTAGTGAATTTTCAGGAACTTTTCAGGAATAATAATATTTCCTGCATAGTTGTTTAACTTCTTTAAATATTTGGATATTCTTTTAATCACGTGCTATAATAATGTTGGCTACTGATTTCTAATCAAAACACGTTGCCGTATTCAAAATTGGCGGGAATCAACACAATTACAAATTTATTTCTTAGCTTGTCAATAACTAATTGATTCTGCCCGTGTCAATATAATCGTCAATTCAAATCACCATAAAATGGATCCTGGTGGAAAAATAACACTACACAGCTTAAATCACCATCGTTATTGTTTTCCCATTGATTTGTATATTAGGAATAATCACATTGAATAAACATACATTAAGTATTATAAGAATACTCGTCTCTATTACGTAACAGCATACGATCGAAATTACCGAATTATAACAAAACATCTTTCTCACGCTTGATTTAAAAGTAAAGTGATATTAATTTAAAAAGTAAATTTACTTTAGAGTCTCATACTAAGTTTTCCATTTGTAACTAAGTAAAATAGTTTCGAGTTATGGTTGGTTCGTATTCTACTTGGTCTAATTAATTTAATCTGTGGCACACTCTTATGTCATTGGTACATTAAAGGTCTCTTTATCAAAGTACTCGTAAAATGAATATACTTTTCATTAAGTAGATTGTAACTTGACCTATTGGATAACGTCCTCTAATGTAAGATGTTCGAATTCTTGTCTAGATTTAATTATGGTAATTCTGTATCATCGGGTAATGTATGACGAGTTTGTTTTGTCCGGTACAGTATACAGACTATGTGTGTTTAAACTTTCTCTTGCGTTAAAAATTACTTCAAGTTGGATAAAACCTTCCCCTAATACCGAAGCCGTTATATATAAAATTATGATTAATAGGCAACCTAAGTAGGGGGTTTGGCAGCCAAGGTTTTTTGATTATTTTGAATTGTTATCACGATATGCTGTTACTCATCGCTTGTTTCTTGTCTTCCGTTGCCTCTTAAGACACCCGCTTGCCAAGCGTGACAAATATATCCTTCCTTTGGAACAATCTATGGAGGCCCTGGCCTTTAGATAGACCGTAATAAATGAATGAATAAATTAGAGTAATAAAAAGAGCTACCTGTTTATGTGATGGTTAGAGACTACGTTGTCTAGGCACCTGCAACAAACTAATCTAAAAATCAAACAAAGGACCCCAGTCAAACAATCTCCAGAGGACAAAGATTAATTTTAATTGATTAATTTGACATTATCTTTTACCGTCGAATTCAAAGCGTCGCAGGACATGATGGTGGCAGAAGATGATGGTTGCTGCAAAGGCTCGATTTGACCCGTGAAGGATGACTCTCGCACAAAATACCAACTTAAAATACTAATGCTGCTGTGTTTCTTATTGCGACTAGAACTCGATAGCTTTTTTTACTGGTAAACGGGATATTTTAACTTAGTTTTCAGAGCTAAAAAGAAACTACATAGTCGTACCTAATTTTTGTTTAATTTTATGCTCAATTCAGTGCGAAAGAGATGATTATTTCTTCACCTGTTGGAGACCAAGAATTCGAGCACCTCATTTTGCTAACACTCACAAGTCTAAGATGCACAGAATTCCGTGTTATTATCTATATAAATGGTGATAGTTGTAACGTAGGAAACCGATTTAGTAGTGCATGAATGTTAAACAAGTTCGTCGGCTATCCCACGGCAAATGGACATTCAATTGCCTCCTGAGTCACGCTCGCCACTGGAATAGTCTAACCTAAACGTACGACGCGCGGGACGCTGAGAAAGCACAGCCTTTTGCGATGCAACTGAATATATTACAATATCATATCAAAATTTATTTCATTAATATTAATTCGAGCCGGTTCTGTGTTTGTGTTTTATGTCTCGTTTGATATTATTTATGTTTGGTATTTAAATCGCCGCGTTTTGGCAAACATTGGAATGAAATGTTGATAAACATTCATGTTGATATCATGACATTGCTTAAAAATATGAACAGGATAGAAAAACTTGCTGGAAACTGTTCTTGTATTTCAAAATAACTTTTCTTAATTAAAATACTAACACGCAAGTTTGGTAAAAATATCATAGTACATAGTACGCCAAAATGAGAACTATGTTAATAAAACTTTAACGAGGCTTAACATCGGTTAATACTCAACTAATAATTAATGTATTACCTCTACTCCTTTACGATACAGGAGAGTTTCTAGTATTTTTTAATGTTTAAATGTATTGAAAAACAAAAACTAATAGAAAAGGTTAAAAGTACATTTATATTAATATATATTAAACATTAAAATACCGGGCTACGCAGTTTATTTCAATCACCTGTACTAACTATAATCATGACTCAAAAGGTACATGAAACTGAGTGACAATTTTAGCGAATGGTCAACTAGCTCCCGAGTTAGCCATAACTCTGATCCCCAAACGATTTACTTTACGAGGGAAAAACATAGAAGAGTGTAAGTGGAGTACTATCATTGTATGAGTCGTAAAGGAAATTCCTAGAATATTGTTGCCATGGCGATTAAGAGGATTGTGCAGTGTCGATACGCGGCGCGAGTAGGTATTTTCAAAAATGCTATCTGTTTCACATCGCTCGCTCCGTATTGCCGTCGTGCGATAGAGTTGCAAATGTTGGAAGTAATTGCCTACATTTTCTTTTTAAAATATTGTTTCGAGCGATAAGGTTTTCACCCCCTAAACCTTTACGAAATGAGACAATTTTCTTACATTAGATTCAGTATGTCTTAATTTAGATCTGTAGGTTTTTCTTTTTTAGTAATTCAGTTTAGTTTAATTAAAATAATAAAAACGCTCCAGAATGTTTTTAAGTTAAAAATGTAGATATTTTGATGCTAATTACTTGTATCGTACGCAATATTTCCTCAAAATAACGGATCTACTTTTTCATTATATCAACATTTCCAAAAATTATTAAGATTAAAAAAAATGTTTACGGGATAGAAAACGTTATCGCTTTTTGTATGAAAATTTACAGCTTCACAATCCTTTTAAACTCTTTTCACAACTTGTTGATGTGAGAGATACGTGTCTTAGTGATGAGAGAGATACGTGTTTTAGTGATGTGAGTACTTTGCCTCTACGTCGTTGGTCCTGGTTTCAATTCATGTTCTGTTCTCTTCAGTCTCATTCACGGGAGTAGAGTCCAAGCCTGGAGTGAAGACTCGACTGCCTTCTTGTATACCTGGCCCGTAAAAGTATACTGCTGGATGTGGAACTCTTTTATTGTAGAGTAGATTTGCCTTAATCCCTACGCTTCACAGGCGGATTGACGAGTGTAGTATTAGACATCTCGTACCGTTGACGCTGCTAACCTGTTGCCGGTAGAGTGTGGTCATTTTACGGTTTGTTTAAGCGGAATTGTTTTTCTGTCTTTACGCTTATTACTGCCATTAATCGGTAGCCATAATATTTTGTGGCTTTCCCAACAGTCGTTTTTTATGAGCGTGACTTAGAACAGTTTGCAATAAGACCCAAATGCTATGATCCCGTTCCACGCTCGTCAATGAGTATTTATTACACTAACTTCTTCTACCGCGTGGCCCAATTTGCTAACGCTATACTTTTATTTAACACGTTAGAGCTGGGATCTGCACACCTATGCTCGGATAGATAATACTTTCGTACGCTGATTAAAAGTGATTCCGGATCACAGACCGGAAGTTCAGACACATCATCATCAGTCATCCTATATCTAGAGCTAAGCCCTACGTCCGATGATGTTATAAGAGATACATCGAAATTAAAAAGGTAGCCACGTACTGGCACTGACAAGCGCGGTGTTGGGTGACCACCCACTAAATGGATAGATGACGTGATAATTCATGCGGGTGGCGCAGGACCGCGGTTCATGGCAATTTATGGGGGTGACCGATGTTCAGAAGTGATCTTGTGATAGAGTGTGATGATTATGATATTCATACATCGAATTTAAAATTAGCCGGAAAAAAGTGAAGGAGCACACAGCTAGGGCTCGGCTCAACTCCATAAAAAAGAACATCCGAAATAAACACGAATTCGCAATTAAAACCTCGAGTCATAAAGGCAGTTGTTACTTGACTAACTGAGGTGAAGGTTGCGAAGATGTGACGTACTCACATCGTGATGTATATACACATCATACAACATAGTGTGCCTGTGTGATCATAGTGTACGTCATAAATCTAAATAATCTACAACATAGTGTGACTGTGTGATCATAGTGTACGTCATAAATCTAAATAATCTACAACATAGTGTGATCGTACTTACTTATTTTTATTGAAATACGGTAACGAAACCTTTCACCGGGCTCACGAATGAAAGTAAAAAAAAAAATGGATTACAAATAATAAATAAGGCGGTATTTAACGCGTATGCCGGGTGCCAGCGAGCGGTGCGTGTAAGAATTAATTAATACACCTGTTGCCCGCCAGCACATTATGTCAACTCGCCTCGCAGGGATTCATAAGATATAAGCAGTCGCGCTTTAACTTCAATTTAACGTTCATGTCTTGATACGAGAACGTTTAAACACGATTAAATCTAAATCATGAAAGTCTAAGTAAGTACTAAGTACAGATTACTTCGCTTTAAGATATTGATATAAATAAAAATGGGAAGATACAGTACTTTCGAATATTATAGTAAAAGTTAAACTTGGGCTACGTCTGCTTTGTACACAAGCTTACTTACATATATAAAATAAAAAAAAAACAGCTGAAACAAAATACACTAACACTATTCGTTTTATCAATTTTAATCCGTACGTTTACTTTCAAAAATTAAAAACAAACTTCTTATGCTTATATAGAAGAGACTCCGAGTGACATTTATTTTTTGTAAATTGTAAAATGAACATTCTTGACACCAACTCACTTCGAAGAATATTACTAAGATTTTTTACTGTACTGACTGTAACTAAATTGTAAATAGAAATAATAAAAATAAACGGCCTTTAGAAGAATTCAGATAACCAGCTAAGTATACTTAGTCGAGATTTATGTATTTCCCTATGTGATAGATGAAGCCAAATTTAATACAGAAGGTACAGGTGGCTGTGGGCGGAGCGGACGTCCAGTTGAATATCGGAAAACATTGATTTATATCTCTTGTTTTATCCGCGGCCTATTTTATGAATAACATGAATAATATTAACATATTAAATAACTTGTTTAAACGCTTGTTGTGAAATTAGTTATGGTTTGCCGTAGCGAACGACGTAACCTGCAATTGATAATAGTTACTTCTGAATCGATTTACTAAATAGTTTATCATGCTATTGTTTAAAGTTATAAGAGTGTAACATTTTTGTACAAATATTAAACTTAAAAATATTTGTTTCTTAGTAAACGATAAATTAGAAATAAAATTTTACAACTGAATAAAATTGTTAAATATATATTTTAATTTATAAGTTGTACTATATAAAACTAGTATTTTGTAACTAATTAACACTTTAAATATAATATATTAACGTTTAAAAATGGAATACTCGCATTGTAAAAATTTTGAATCGAAAAAAAAATGTTTTTTCTATTAACATTCCTAGGTATTACGCCAGTGCGTAATTCAGCACGCACTTCTTACTTTTGTTCCAACGTACTGTTTATACGAATGTGTAGGTTAATGTGTTGTCGATACAGATTAACTGATTACAACTTACTCCCGTAGTGGCTCTTATGTAAATGCTTGCCTCAAGGCTCTCTTAATGTCTGGACTTATCTTGATAACAGACGCACAGGAAAACTGCTGGATGTCTCAGTTACGGATAGCAACTAGGCCTGCATACCTCATCGGCCCTATAATCTATAGCATGATAACAGAACTTTGATAGGTTTATTTCAACGAAAGGAAGCAATACGTATTGCATGTAACCATATGTTTCATTAACTGTTGCTTGTTGTTTGTTTCTTCTGTTCTATTATTGATCACGAGGCATTCCATCTAAGTTTTTATTGGCTATCATAAAATAGTATATAATGCTGCAACGTGATTTCTCACCAAGGATTTGGAAAATGATCTTTGTTACAATTTAGGTCATCACTAGTACCTATAGTATTTGTTTTTCTGGGGAATGTCGAAAATACCTCATGGTTTCCGATAGATGGCTTTACTATTTAAGATTTTAATCAGATGTCCATCGTGCAGATTGTTAGGGCTAGATAAAAAAAGAAAAGAAACACCAACATACTTTATAGAAAAATATAGCATACAGCTTGTTCGTGGGTACATGTTGAGCTTGGATTCAATATGTTTATCATCACTAAGGCGGAAATACTCCTTGTCGTAACTAAACCTTATGCAATTAAAAGGTGCAGCTAACGTTCTCAATTAAATGTGATGTGAGGTTAGTAGTGTGAGGTTTTACAGCCTCACTTATAATCGTTGATTATCGCTTAATTAAGTATTAATTGGCTCTATACCTGTC
>DWHP01008163.1:0-10656 GCA_018247895.1 Parnassius honrathi | reverse complement strand
GATTTATGGTTCTTATTAGTGGATTCTATAGATTTATAATTGAATGAATATATTTAATACATTATTGTAGTCTTGAACTTCAGGGGTATTGAACTTTTTTATTTATTAGACCAAATAAGTACTTCAAGCATTGTGTATTACAGGCAACAATTTGTTTTGATCACCTAAAACCATTTCCTTTACCTCATTCATTTGGGGCACAGTAGACAATTTAGAAGACAGTTATCCCATTTTTGACATTACCCGAAGTCAATATTTATTATTAATGTTTGCCAATAGACCGGGTAAGGTGACAGTTTTCGTTTTCGGTGATAAATATGTTAGATGCATTATCACGCGGCAGACGCTACCAGCATCTGTAATCCAAGTAAAAAGACAGCACTAGGAATCTTACGCACACAAAAGAGAATCTTCTCTTCGGTGTGTTTATCTGTTTGATTCAACACTCGTTATTTTAAGCATCCCACCAGCTGTCCTCGTCACCTAATCCCGCGGCAAACGTGCGTGCAGCCAGCTCGTTGTGACACATTTGATCCTGTCGCTTTGTATTTTTTCCAGTCCCTTCTCGACTTGCAGTAACCTGAGAAGGCAGTCCCCGCGAGTCAGCGAGTGCTGACAACATAATACAATGGCCCGACCACTACTACTCGTACCAAGCTTGTTTTTAAACAAAACTAAAGGATTATTGTTTTTTGCGTTTACAGTGATCCCTACGAGTATTTTATATCTAATGTATTCTGATATTTGTGAAATCGTTAGATATAAAATATTATAAGGAACCGTTACTTATTGTCACGAGTACTTGATATTGAATAGAATAGAATGGAAACATTTTTATTCAATATAGAACATTACAAGAATACTTAATTAAAGTAATTTAAGTTTTACCACTGGTTCGGAAAAAAACCTCTGTACTAGGACCAGCAATAAGCCCAGTGGAATTTTTTAATCTCATTCTCAGAGGTTAGTATCAACCAAGAACTCTTTAGTAATATAATAAGTCTAATTAAATAATTTTTATAAAACTAATTTGACGGATTTTATCGCGTTTAATTTATCTAATTACGAGGGCACGTGGGTGCGGTAAAGCACCTAAAACGTCGGCAATTATGAAAATAAGTTAAGTAAAATTAGTTTTATTCAACATTTTATGCATACTATTTGTTAAAATATTAAGCGAGTAATGTATGTTATGTTATGAAGTAGGGTTCGAGTCCGTCGTATAGAGTTACAGTTTTAGTGTACGGATATCAGATATCTCGCTAAACAGGTATATCCCAGGCGCAGCAGAGAGGCGCCAGTGGCATTTGATGAATTTACATTAAATAAATTAGCATGTAATATTATTTTAACAAGTAATCGTATGCAAATTAACTTACATCACATCACCATAATATTATTATAATTAAGATCAATTTAAATATTTATCCCAGTGTTTTAAAAATGGCTCTCATTTCGATATCGCTGCTAGACGCAAGCCTTTTGAAATATCTTAATTGTATTTTTTGCAATCTCATAATTTCCAATGCACCTCAGAATTTTAACCAGATTCCTATATTCAAGAAATGTTCGTTCTCCGTAACGTTCCGTTTTATTGCATACGAGGTACATCTTAAAACAGTTTATATTACAAAACATTAATTCAGCAACTTAAGATGACTTAAAACGAAAATACTTAAAACGGTTCGTAAATAATTGAACTGGTATTAGTTTTCTTTTAAATGGAATGTTGACGAACGAGCACACAGTCCACCTGATGGTAAATGGATGCTGTCGACCATAGACGTCTATATTTATCTTCAACTAAGAATCAAAATTCAGTTGCGTTGTCATCCCTGAGGATCAAGATGGAATACCTCGTTCCATTAAAAAGGATCTCCGGTTCTTTACACTCACCATACGAAACACAGCAGCACTAAGCTGCTATTGTACGCTGGTATCCGTAATATAACTGCAGCGTGTACAGTAATTTGTAATTTTGTACGTACCACGTAAAAATTTCATCCACTTCATTTACTGTAAAACTACTCGTTAAAGAGAACGAGTCATTTTTAAATATAGAAACCCGGCATTAATCGTCGTGCTTAATCAGTGGATTGGACGATTGCAGTATTTGACGCTATTGATTTTTGTCGGTTTGGTTGTTTTACGCTCAGCCTTAACGAGATGATAACATTACTTTGCAGAAATCCATTAAATTAAAGAGTTTGAAAATTAATTAGCTTAAATCCGCGTAACAGAGTAAAATGATGTATCTTACCTAGTCTGGAGAGCGCCTCCTGCCCTTCCTCGATTGCGTGCGTATTCTAGCATCACTACTCCCAACACTACTACACAAGGAAAGGCTGTCTTTGCGGTCAGCCACCGTAGAGTCTACTTCATTTGAGAATGCCGTGATTAGAGGCGAAATACGTCTCGTATTGTCAACGGTGGTGTGTTTTTCCTAGTGTAAAGGTGTTGGAAGTAATGGTGCTGGGATTGGTGGTGATGGGGATGGTGCACGCAATTGAGGGAGGGCAGGAGGTGCTCTTAAAATTTCATTTTAATTGACTGTGTGGATTATAACCGACTCATTTTAGTTGTAGGTTTTGCTGCTTCCTGACGGAAGCCTCTAGATCTTTCTTGCATTGCCTATAAGCGTCTCTTACGACACCCAGAACCGAAACAACCACACACAGCACAGTTATTTGTAGACCATACAAAACTAGTTCCGCGTTCCGTCATTAGGCCCGCGCCTCACCGCTAAGGCACTGCGCCATGGAACCATTAATTTGCCTTGCTTCATTACCCTCGTGAAGATAAACGAGACCTGTCCTTTGCAGTACAACTGAATTTGAAGAATGTTAACAGTTTGCTGATTTTTCTTAATGCAGATTTCCTCACGAGATTTTCATTCACCGCCAAACACGTAAATCAGCACTTAAAATTGTAATGAACAGATTCATTGGTGCCAGAGAGAATCAAACCCGGTTTACTCACGTACTGTGAAATTTACAGGAAGGTATCAGGCGCAGGACCAACCGCTTTACGTGCTTTCTAAGGCGCGGGGGTGAGACACCGCCAACGGCCCGACTCCGGGCTGCAATTGGAAATTTCTCGACTGCAAAACCCAATAACTAATTTTGGCCCAACCCGGGATTCAAACACGGGATTTCATGATCGGTACTCACGGTTATGACTACTAGACCAACGAGGCAGTCAAACCATTAGCATACTAGTCAAGGCACTATTAGCATCGCAGCTTCAATCTCTTAGTATCTATTAGAAGCGGTACCATTCATCTCGTTATTACAAATGGCTGCACGTTGTGGATGCCTCCGGGTTGTAATTATAACATCACTTTTTAATGATTCATATTTTAAGATTTATCTCAAACAACCATAAACATAGAGGAAGTGGATGGATGCAGGTGGCTCATGACCGCGCTTTGTGGCATCCCTTGGGGGATGCCTGTGTTCAGCAGTGGACTTGTGAAGGGTTGTAATGATGAAGATGATTATTCGTATGTGTTGTGTTATGATGTACTGTCTCAGTCATGAGGGCAATTAATGGAGGGCCAGTGAGGGATAGTTTGGGGATCAAACTTGTTCGGTTTGAGAACCGTATTTTGATCGACGTTTGTGATCTCATTTTAGTTTTTTTTTAATAGAATGGGGGTGAAAAATTAGCATACAGCCCACGTAATTGTATACATCCGCGGTGCCCTAGAGACATATACGTCTATCCTCGATTCAGAATCAAAATTCAGATGCGTTGTCGTCACTGAAAACTGAGGAATGCCTCGTTTCCAGTAAGGGCTCGGGTTTTCTACAATTACCATGCGAAAGACAGCAGCATTAAGCTGCTTTTTCACGCTAGTACCTTGTAAAAGTGTGGTCCTTCCCCGGTTGAGCCGACCCATTTGTGCTACAATTATAATATAGCTGCATCATGGTTCTATCACGTAAATAAGCTCCTATATTAACCGGGCTTTGATAATTAGATTGTTTAAAAATAAACGAAATCCAATTATAATCAGAAATGGTTGAAATTTCTGAGATAATTGTGAAAGTATATTGCGTCAGTTAATAGAAAGTAAACAAATAAATCGGCTAAATAACCACAGAAATGTCATCCACGTGCGTTAAATTTTTCGACCAATACCAGGTCGGTAGTTCAAAAGCTTTTGGTGACCAGATTGCTGGCCGCGGTTTCTGATCTCGTAAAAACAGTTGTTTTTTTGGCCTAAAAATAGTTGCTCCTACAGATATCGTAATAATAAGACAATAAAAATGAATAAGCGCTCGATTACTTCCAAAACCGATGTCGCCACATCTTACCGTATTATAAACACACGCAACGCACAAATGTTTAAAGTTTAATGTTTCACCTTGCATTGCCTGGCGAGTTTTAAAAAGACGTTAAAATTAAATTGTTTCGTCTTTAATCGAGTTGGGTTTAGTGATGGATGGATAATGCACGTGATTGCGGGACGGAGGGAGGTGCTCTTCAAACTATATAAGACACAACGTTATTGACACGGTTTTTCCCTCGATTTACGATTATGGTTCAAGCCGAGGTTCGTACCTCCTTCAGAGATGGCCTTGAATCGCATCGGACACTCCCTAGCTAGAGGAGCTTCACTCAAAAAGCAGGGGCTGGGATGCTTCAGATCTGCAGCAGAATCGTTGCATTCAATAGCCCGTGAGTCCTCGCTCACGAGTCTGTTTCGATGAAGCCGCAGGGCTAACAGCATAAACTTTCAAAAAAAAGCACTGATTTTGTGAACAGGGCTGACTTCTACGATACAGGCTATGCCTAGTTTAGAAGCCAAAGGTTGTAATATAATCTTAGATGTAATATTTAGACAGTATGTTAATATACAATTTATGTAAATTCAATGTGTAAATTTAATTTTATTTCAGCTCAGCCCCGGATCTACGATTCTTTTGGACCGGGGCAAAAACTTGATAGCGGCGCCTCTTCTCTCCAGCGTTTTAGATAACTTGCTAAAAACTCACAAATACGTAATGGTTGGCATTTTTTGTGTAACGTAAAGTTTAATACAGAAAACATATAACCAGGAAGGAAAGCAGACAATCAAGACATTTAGGATCTTTGGGTCTCAGCGTCTATTTCTCCCTAATCTTGCTACAACTCTACACGGCTTTCTTTTTTTCTGCGAAAGAATCTATTAGCTCGTCAAATTTGGTCTCAAAGTAAGTTTTATTTTCAATGGCTAGGATCGCGAGGCCAGATAGACGTTCCTGACTCATTTTTGAACGCAGATAGGTTTTAATTATTTGCAGTTTGCTGAAGATTCGCTCACATCTTGCATATGTCGTAGGTAATTTGCAGTATATTATTAAAGCTATATTAACATTAGGAAACGCTACTAGCAAGTGATGCTTGCACAGATGTTGTAGTAATGGTCGAAAGCACTTGATTTTTCGTTAATTTTGGTCACTAGCTCCTTAAAAACGGCAAGTTCCTGGTAAAAATCAACTGGATTCAAGTCTTTCGAATATTTTTGAGCAAGATCGACTCCATTTTTTCACAGATCCTCAGTTTACCTATTTTAAATAGCGTGGACACTAAGGAAGGCGTAATTTACATCCAAACTCTAAGCACTCTCTATCCTTCTTTTAATTTCTGTAGAAATTTTGTCAAACACTACATTTATATCTTTGGAAAATAAACTATTTTTGCATTCAGCGTTCTAGATTCCTCCACGCAGATTTCATCGTGGTGCCTTTTTTGGGAATTCGTTTGATTTAAAAAACTTTTTCTAATACAGGTAAAGCATCTTTGAACCAATGTTCTATGGATTTTTCTCTCATTCCTTGCAAGATCTTAACAAGACCTTGCATTATCGCCGCAAAATGCATAATGATTAACTGACTTTTTCGTGATAGTTTGCGCTTAAAAATAGGAAATATATCTACTAAAATTCTTGAATAAATCATAGCAACGAGTATAAATCTAGAAATAATCACAATTGAGGTATTTTATAATGGTAGAACAATAAAACTTGGATTGGAAGACTACCGGTCGGACCGCACCGTGGGAGCGACGGTTTTATTTTTATCCGAGAGCTTTTAGCGCAAAAAGCTCGCTGGAGGCAGTGCGCGTGCGCCGGTCGACCTGTGCGCTTGTGTCAGTGTCCGCAAGTGACCGTGCCCAGTGCAAAGCAAGTGTGCGTGTGCAGTGCAAACCTGTGACAGTGCACCAATTAACCAGTGATTGGCAAGCTGAAGATAAATCATAGTGCGTTGACCGCCCACGGGTTCGATGTCCGGTTCCCGCATTACCGAGTCATCAAATAAACGGTAACTATCGATTATCGACAACATTAATTATTTGAAACGAAAAGCTGCATCAGTTGAGTAGGTCTTAAATTGTGAAAAAACGTCAATAGCCAAGGCAAACTAGGTTCGCGGATTTGATCGAATGTGTGATTGCTTTCGATTGGCTCTGGGATGGCCAGCTTCCGCTTTACGTTTTAGAGAATTTGAAAAGACGTACATACATATGACAACAGTGATTATCATATTGTTAGCAATAAAATGCTTTATGGTATCAGTAGCGACAGTTTGATACTAAATGTAACGTAGTTCTTCTCTCTAACATCGCACATCACCTTCAAGTGATTTTTAAACTCTTTGACCTCAACTAGAAGAGAGCTAGAGCTAGCCCGAAGAGCTATTAAAGATATCAAATCATGGGACAAGATCAATATTCGGGTGTGAAAAGGACCAAGTCTTTTGAAATAAAGGACATCTGGTAACCCTAATTGACTCTGAGTTGCTATGTTACTACAGTCGCTGGAAGCAATTGACATTGTTCCAGTTGAAATTTTTCATCATCAAGCAAATACTCAGTTCGGTACGTTCAAAACCAAAACTTAGAATCCGATTGAGTCTGTACTAGTACCATTATTTATTCTGTGTCTGTACATATGTACACATTCAATAGTTTTGTATTTATTACCTCATGTTGTCAATATTCCGGCAGGCTGCCGTGTCGGCGTACCTTCACGTACGAATCAAATTAATGACGTATCATGAACCGTTGTAGTTTAAACTTGTAGCACACGTAAATGGTTTTTTATATTTTATTCACCACATGGTCTGACCTTGAATTATACTGTTACTTAAGGCTTTACAGGAACACTAGGAATTTCATTGTTTTCGCGTACACCTTATATTGGTAATTCAAAATAATATAAAACCGTGTCTGGTAAGACGTGGTAGAGCATTGATGCAGCTATATTATGGTAGTAGTACAAATGGGCCGACTCGTCCACGCTTTCTCAGAATTCCAGTGTAAAATAGCAACTTATTGCTACTGTGTTTCGTATGGTTAGTGGAGAGAACCGGAAGCCCTTCTTCCTTGAAACGAGGCATTCTACCTTAGTCTTTAGGGATGAGAACGCATTTACCATCAGGTGGGCTGTGTGCTCGTTTGTTGTATAAAAAGACCTCACCCGATAAGCAAAGGAACTGTGGCAAATATCCCGCAATCCATGAGGAAATCCGCTGCCGGGGTTTTCACAGGTTTAAGTATTTCTAGGATGAAGAAATACATGTTCAATGCTAAAACAACTACGATGCAGAGTACAATATTAAAAGTGTAGCCATGGTAGTTCAGAGACTAGTAGTGCGCATTGAGCGTACGAGAGCAGAGTTCGATTCCCGCCGACATCAACGAAATTGTAAATCGTTAATATTTGGAAATATCATGAGCTAATCTGTGAAGCAAAAACATTTTGAAATGATGATTTCTCATATATACACAAATAATACACTCATAAAATCCTTAAAAATAGTTTTATTCAAAATTTGAAGATCATGTTAAATATGCCAAAACGTACAAAGGTATTGAAATGTAACTGGTTTTTACGGATTATACTTATTTGATATTCCCGACGTTGACCGTGGGGGTCACGGTGGGGACTGATGTGTTCGACATGCCAATGTAGTTAACCACAGCTACCCGCAGTTTAAAATTATTAAGTGTTCTTCCACAAAAAATGCTTCATAAAAGAGTGAATCACTAAAAAATATAGTAAAAACTGCCACATTTGTAATACAAATTACAAAATAACAGAAACATAACCTAAAAATAAATTAAAAACTGAATTAAGACAGGGAAGAAATGACATTAACTAAAAAAATGTGTAAAAAAACTTATATTAGAATCCTTTAACAGAATAGTCACGTATTAAATATACCCGTTACGAGGAACTTTCTTTAAGCTCGATTATGTTTTCACTTAGAACTGACGGAGCAACTTTTGTAATGACTGCAGTACATGCTATGTAACGCATCGCGTGACCTTTGAATGCCCATTGCCATGGACTGTTAATAATACCAAAGATCCGACAGGTACGTGATGTTCTACGTGTCGACGATACGTTTCTTTAAGTCGTGTTTTTCGATTATACTCCGAAAACATGACAAAACATGATGCAATTGTTTTTAAGTAGCCTACTGTATCTTTGTAGGACCGATTACGCAATCATCAAATAAATGTTATGAAAAATAACAATAGTATTTTTTATAGAATACGGGCGACAAATGAGCACACAACCTAAGAGTAAGTGGATGCTGTAGAAGACAAGCTGTCACTCCTAGGGACTAAGATGGAATGCTTCATATCCAGTAAAAAGGGTCTTCGGTTCTCTAAGCTCACCAAAAAGTATTTGTAAATATATTATTACAAATAAAAATACTATAAATATTTTATGTCAAACCTCAATAAAAAATTGTTTTTTTACCTTACTCCTTAATAAAAAAATCTCATCAATTTTATTTCTTTTTCAAAAATTTTTTATTTACGTAGTCATAACTTTAAGAAGCATGATTGTACCTCCATTTTATTTTGTCTGCAACTATATATATATCTAATAGTTTTAATTGTAATGCTAAATCGTAAAGTTTAAATTCTCCGTTTTTTATAAAACAAATCCATTTTTCTCATAACTACCTACGGTATAAGTGTAAGTCAAAAAGCAAATTAGCACAGAGAAAGTTATTTATTACTATTATCATAAAATATTGTAATTAAACGAGTTGAATGTCATTACGTGTTGCAGCGAACGAATAAAGAAAATAATTATCTAGTGTTCACTATAAGAGTAATTTGAAAAGGTAATAATACCAACGAGTTAACTAAAAATAAATTAAAACAAAATAATTTTACTTCATACTTCATTTTATACTTCATTCACACTTTTCCGCGAATATTACTTGTTTATACGAATTCAGCGCCCCCTTGCATTTCAAGTAAATCAAGAAAAGGAACAGTACTACCATCGGTAATACAGTTACCTGTATTAACGATGGTTAGCAGGATGTAACAATTTAGTATAATATATGGCGGCTTAAAAGATCAACGAAAAAAAATTATAACTAAACAAAATAAAATTAAACTGCCATTTACATTCCATGGCTAAGTAGAAAAATTGACAAAAGTTATCGTGTTTACCCCTCCATGCGTACTTTATAAGCCACTAAAACCTCCTGTTTATGAAAAAAAGCAAATAATCCATTAAAAAGCTATAAGTTCAACCATCATTTATCTTTCTGACAATGAGCTTTTTATATCATTTATATGTGTACAATATGATTGTTAGATAATGTGGCAGCGCTGTCGTCGCGCTGCTAGCGAAACACACCGAAGCCTGAATCGCGCTATCAAAATTCCGAATCATAAACAGTATATATAGAACATCTCCGAACTATCACACGGAGCGTTGTTCGCTCCCCAGGCAGAACACCTTGCCCGGCAGGAGATTTCCCCTTGTCGTTCAACGGCCAAAGATACGTTGTTATGCTGCAAAACGTTGGAATCTTGGTTTTTAGGCGCTGGTAGAGCACGCCTACGCGCGCGGATTACTCCAATGTGCCTGCCTGCTGTATCTTTATCGGGCCGATTTTGCATTCATCAGAAATATATTATCCATAGTATGAAGTACAATATATAAACAAGCCTTATCGTTAAAAAGTAGTTTAAAAATACCCGAATGCGTAAAAAAGTTTACTGAAAAAACAAAAATTGTATAGCCTCTTTCACTCCCACAATTAATACGAAATCAACGACACCTTGTATGTTATAATCCATCGAGTCGGTCAGCCTAAAGAGCGTGCCAACGAAATAGACATACACATATACACTCGAAAATCATTTTCGTTGTGTGTCACTAAAATAATAATTGTACAAATAAAATAAACTTTGGTAAATCAAAATGTGTGCACGCCTTAAGCGCTCATGTTATATGTCAATTTTTTAAAGTATTTTAAATACACAAAAGTTTTCACGAATAACCTTATTACTATTATTTTTAAGTTTATTTATAATTTTATGTCAAACGTCAATGAAAAAAAGTTTGAAATATCTAAAAGTGCACGACTTATAATGCTTATATGACCCTGAAAGAATGTAGAAAAAAAATTCTCAATCAACAATACACAATATTTTTTTTTAATTTTACTATGTTGTTATTATTGAGATTCAAAAATGTTTTTATTATTGTTAATTGAAAAAATTTAACAGAATTATCTTAAAGCGATCAAAAACCAACTTCAATATCGTCATCATCATCATTACAGCCTTTCACAAGTCCACTGTTGAACATAGGCCTCCCCCAAGTAATGCCACAAAGCACGGTCCTGA
>DWHP01008162.1:0-10656 GCA_018247895.1 Parnassius honrathi | reverse complement strand
TCTCTACACTCACCATACGAAACACAGCAGCATTAAGCTACTATTTGACGCTGGTATTCTGTGAGAGCGTGGCCCTTACCCGGCCAAGCAGACCCATTCGTGCTACAACCATAATATAGTTGCAGTTTGGCTCTGCCATGTACAAACTTGCTGAGTAATGGCGGCGTCGTAGCATCCATCAACAATTTTGTGACGACCTCGCCTCAAGCTTGGCTTCAATGCATCTGTATTCTGAAGCTATTGATTTCGGTAATTACGTATTCAGTGAAAGCCAGCAAACACAATAAAACAAAATAAAGTTAATTAAACTTCCAAAGTATCTTTTGTTTTGTAATTATAATATATTTTTATTAAATAAAAATATCTTGTGTTCTTTAAAGCTTGTGCCCGACGTATCATTATTTGACTTTCCGCTTTTTGTCTGATCAATTGTTACGTATTTTTTCTTTGTATAAAGAAATAATTTTTTACGTGGTAGAGCCGTGCTGCAGCGTTATTACTGGTATAGTTGGAGCACGAATGGATCGGCTCCACCGGAGAAGACCACGTTCTCACACAATACCAGCGACATATATCAGCTTAACGCTGCTGTGTTTTGTTTGGTGAGTGTAGATAACCGAGGCTCTTTTTACTTGAAACGAGGCATTCCATCTTAGTCCCCATGGGTGACGACGCATCTGGATTTTGATTCGTTATCGAGGAAAGATATCTATTGGCCACAGCAACCACTTACCATCAGGTGGACTGTGTGCCCGTTTGCCACCCTAATACTATTAAAAAAAAACATTAAAATAAAACAACTCTACAACATAGAAATAAAATAGCATAAAAACTACATAACTCGGAAATATGTATTAAATTTAAACAATTTATTATTTTTGATTTCATTTAAAGTCAATTATTTCTATATTTAGCGACTTTGTGATATTGGAGATTCGATTGGAATTTATAGAAGAAAATCTGGCTTGAAATAGGTGCATTATTAAATAGATGCGCTATACCTATGCCGTTTATTATGAAATAAGTTGACTTTTTTTTCTATAATTTTATTTCAATCAAAGCAATCAATATCGGTATAATCGATGCATCTTTGCCAACGCAGTGGCAGTTTATTGATGCCCTCATCCAAGAAATCAGCTGAACGGGAAGCCACAAATTCTTTAAGCATATTTTGCACTGCCTCCCGGGTATTGAATTTTTTCCCGTCAAAAAGTTATCCAAATTATGGAAAAACTAGAAGTATGTAGGCGTAAGGCCTGGGGAGTATAGCGGATGGCGAAAAGCTTCTAACCCCAATCCAGCACTTGTACCTTGGAGACCGTCTGTTTTGCAGTTGTTTTCCACACCATCTGGATACTTGGCGGTCCACTACTGTACGTTTCACAAGGAGTTTTCTTCCGCGTACGACCTCACCTGCAAAGCACCTGCAATTCCCCTGGTGTTGCGGTTGATCATGGGCGGCGATAGTCACTTAACATTAGGTGAGTCGCATGCTCGTTTACCCCCTCTTCTATAAAAAAAAGTTGAGGTCGCGTGTTGTCGTGCAGGAGTAGGGGGGACGAGTCATTAACCAAAACCGGTTAGAGATGTTCCGGGCTTCTCCATCATTGCATTCAGTTCTTCACAGTACACATCTGCAGTAATGCTCATCCCCTTTGGTAGGAAGCTGTTGTGAATCACACCGGCGCTAGACCACCAAACAGTGCCCACCACTTCTCTAGGGGTAAGTTTTCGTTTAGGGCACTGTTTATGTGCTGAACCAGGACCCAAGCTATCAGTTGAGCGCTTGCAATTGTCAAACATAATCCGTTTTTCGTCACAGGTAACAATATGATTCGAAATTCCTTCGTTTGTGTGCCTGTTGAACAGTGCAAGGCACGTCTCATCATAGAGTTCGTGGGACACCCATTTGTCAAGCTTTTTTACCTTGCTAATTTGACGCAAACGGACCAATATTGTTTTGTTGCTAACGTCGAAAGTTGCTGCTAATTCAGCCGTAGATCGAGTACCGTCAGCTTCCACAATCGCCTTTAGTTCGTCATTATCGACCAAAGTTTTCAGACAACTAAGGGGGTTATTTTTCAGGTCGAAATTTCGAGAATGGAAGCGAGTAAACCAATAACTGGTAGTGCGATCGTTCGTAGTATTCGCTCTGTAACCGTCGTTATAGTTGCGTGCCGCTGGTGCCGCCGCGCTACTGCCACGACGGTATTCATGTTCCATGATTACTCGAACTTTTAACGTATCCAATATGACGAAAAAGATTCAAATGCGGTAAAAACATAGGGCTAATCAATAAAAAAAAATGCCTAATTTGAAAAAAACAATTTTGGAAAAAGAATGTTTTTAAAATAAATTAATTTGAAATAAGAATACTTAGCTAAACAAAAATTATTTCGATTTGAAATAGACAATAATGCAGAACGGCAATTTCATAGGTAAAGACTACCTACTAGACCTACTCGTATTAACCTAGACCTATTAATATAGTACAGTGACTTAAAATTGAACAAGTCCATTCGACAAGAAATATACATTATACACTGAGGAATTATAGAAGACCTACACCATTTGTTGATGGAATGTGTTCGATTTGAGTCTGTTAGAACTAATTTAATAACGGTATTCAATTTGTACAGAACTGACGAATGCACGTATAATCGTATTTTATCCCAACCAAATTGCGACGTTGCGAAAATTCTGTTCGAATCCATTAAACTGATGGCTAGTTAGTAGTATGATGGCAGTGGCATACGCTAAGCTGTAAAAGTCTCTTAAATTTATATAGAATAAAAAAAAAGATATATACACACTTCAACCTCCAACTTATTATTTCAACAAGTCACGAACTTTTGTGTGTTACATAAGTTTAATTTAAAACAAGAAAAAGAAAGCGGATATTTACGCAATATCAATTAAGTGCATGTATCTGCACTTGTACCGGTGGTCACATTACGCTTATTGTGCACTTTTCGACTTTGTCCGGTTAAATAAGTTGCTTAAATGATTTATCTGGTATCCGGCGCAGTGCTGGCGCAGAAGAAATAATTGTGGAAACATCGTTTTAAATTTGGAAGAGTTATATTGCTCAATTAAAATTTATATCATTAGAATGATAACATGTACATTGAAACTGAATGATATATAACCTTAAAATAAATTTGTCGGTACTTACGCCACCTATTGTAAGTTTATTAAACTATGCCTAAATGCAAGCAATAAGTTGCCGACAAAGTTCTACCGCAATCTTATGAACGGTGAGCTGCACATAGAATACGAACAAACAAACCAAAACAAACGTTATTTTTATATAATAGATTGTTATTATTTGTAGGTATTTGAACGATTCATTTGTATTAAGGATTAAGGATTTTCTATCACAACTGAGTATATACATATATACTTATATATGTGTGTGGGCGAAAGAGGATTAGCTTCAGATTCACTCACGCTGGATGGCGCAAACATACGTGCGTTACAATATAAAATACGAGAAAAAAGAAAATATGTACAATGATCAGAGCGTTAGCAATTCGTCCCAAATTTAATTCGAAAATTAATGAAGTATCAGCGGCAATCCTTTGTACACATAATAATATATATACTGTACATCCACCACTGCGTTGTATATATACAAGGTTACATGTTAAGTCGACCTAGATCCTTTAAAGGGTTGTGTAAAAGTTTGCATCATTACCGACTGTTTCGACTATGAAACACCATACCCCGAACTTAACCGTTTGCAAGATATTGGATAGTAAAGTTTTTTTATAAAAATTGCCAATTTTTTTGTCTATTGTACTAATTTTTTTTTTGTAATTCTTGCATCTTGTTTTATTTTTCTTATATTTTTTGTGTAGTAGGTAAGTTGCTTTATTATTTTGAATAACAAGATCTTAAGTAAATAAACAATCTGGATCGTAGTAGACGATGGGTAGTTTAAATTTAAATTTGTACAAAGTATATTTTTCTTTGAGGAATATTTAAAAAAAGTCTATGGTAGGTATGTTGCAAATGTACTTAAAAACATCTACGTTTCTTCAGATATCCAACATGGTATAAAAATATAGGATATTACCACAATCCTAGAAAAACTTAGATGGACCGCTCACAGATAGTATTAAGAAACGAAAAAAAAAATTATCACTTCGCGCGTTTATCAAATTTATCACTTGGCTCTACCCATTGTATAACTCTTCTCCTGAGATGTGCAGGGCAACCGTCATGCGGAAGTCACATGTATCCCATCTGATTGATTACTAAATCATCCAGTAAGGCGTATAAATCTTGTCTTAAAAAGTTTTCGTGGTGTTATCCATTTAAATTGTCAGGTAGAAAGTGAAGCTCAATCAAACGGTTCGATATTATGCCTATCCAAACATTCAAGCTGAATGGCTTTAAGACCCCTTTGTCCGCTTCTTATTAGGATCCCTTTTCTTTCAGGGCTTAATAATGAGCGTTGTGGTAATTGGTTATATCATCTTTATGAAATGTGGACTCATCTATCCATAAAATGTTTATCAGAAATTATGGGTCTTTAAATCTGCATTCATCATGAATTTGCAGAAATCAAATCTCATTAAAGGATCTTCTTCGATAACTTGTACTGACGTGTAGTGATTGATATACGTATAATCCCGCGGTATAGATAGTAAACTACACTTTCCACTTAGAGAATCTCAAGTTCTTTGGCAACAATTTTAGTAGAAGTAGTTGGATCCAATCTTAAACGTTGAATTATCTAACTGTCTTGCTCCTCGTCACACATAGTCTACGCAGGTTTGTTCGTCGCCTTGAAACAGAGCCAGTCTCTCTAAGTCGTCGACAAATTCTGTCAAACACACTAACATCTGGCACTCGGCGGCCGGGATGGTATGTATTCATCACGGGCTCGTGCGGATACACAATTGCAGCATCCGTAACAAATCAAAATATCAACATATTCCCAGTAGGAAATAGCCGAGTAGGAAATAGAAAGCACTGAGTATCGGATCTACCACGTACGAATCACGTAAGTGTCTACTTATAAACGAAACATCTCGTGTTACACCGAAATGTCTTGTTGAACATCCAGCACCATTATTTTTTACCACTACCGATGAGCCTTTCATCCGAGGTTTTTTCTAGGAATTCTGATAAACCTTAGACTGTTATACCTTGTTGGAAAGCTGAAGATGCGCAGATATTTTTAAGTCTCATCTGCAACGTACCTGCCATAGACTTTTTTTGAAATGTTCTTCAAAGAAAAAAATACTTTGTACAAATTTATTTCTATTTTCAACTATCAATCGTCTACTACGACCCAGATTGTTTATTTACTTAAGATCTTGGTGTTCAGAATAATAAAGCAACTTATCTGCTACACAAAAAATATAAGAATAATAAAACAAGATGCGCAAATTACAAAAATATATTACAATAGGTAGAAAATTGGCAATTTTTATACAAAATTTAAATATCTTGAAAACGATTACGTTCGAAGTATGGTGTTTTATAGTCGAAACAGTCGGTAATGTTGCAAACTACAACCCGCTAAAGGATCTAGGTCAACTTAACCTGTAACTGTATAAATGTATACACATCTACTACCTTTATCATGCCGTGGGTAACATAAGAGGCGAAAAATCATCAAACTTTCCAATTTACAAAGGTATCTGTACTCTTTTTACTTATCTTGTTAATTATTGCCGCTCTCACATTCTGGGCAAAACGGCTTCGTTAAAAGGCGAAACTGAAACAGTGGAGATGCACCATCTTGCTGATACTACCTCTAAGTTATGCAAAGCTGCGGTTGCTACCGGCCTGCCTCGCGTGGCCACAATGGCAAATCCCCTTATCAACCTTTGAGGCAATCTATGAACTTTGACAGACTGTAATGAACGTGATAATGATGATAATGAACTACTTGGTGTAAATTATGTCAAATATTATCGTTAAAGAAAACAGAAATCAGTAGGAAGTCAGTGTCCATGGCACGGAACAGATAGCAATTAACATGGAAAGTGATATCCTTATTAGGAAGCGATTACATCGCAACGTAACGAATGTGTCGGTTAAGTTGCGCGCCTGCGTGAGTGGAGTAAGTTAAGTGAGAGCGGCGATAATTTGAGCGATTTTCAAGTACACTTGAAAGAAAGAAAGAAGGAAACATTCAGTTGCACAGAATACAGGTGGTACCAGACTTAACAGTGGTGCATAGTTCAAGCTATATTCTGCCTTTAATAGGCGTGCAAATAGTTATAATTATGTAAAACAATTAAAATACTATTATACTACTTACAAAAATATCAAGTTATATTATTTATTACTATTATTATATTAAATTTAAACATATTTAGCATATTATTTATTATTATTATATTACAATATATTTAATTTTACAAATAGTCATATGCAATAGTTTTATGTTACATGAACTCTCGTATCGTATAAAAACACTTATCCACTAGCCATTTTTTAACTTAATTTTAAAATATTTAATGCAAGTTCCCGTAGAGTCTTAGGCAGTTTATTAAAAACTGATATGCACATATGATATACATTCCATTTATTTAAAGCTGTTCTGCAAGTTGGACTCATTATTTTAGTAGGATCTCTTGGTCTGTATTTAGTAACATGATCCCCCTTGAATTTAAAGAAATCATTATACTTCCTTACAAAGACTGATACTTCAAAAACATACATGCAGGTCAATGTCAGTAAATCAAGTTTTTTAAATAGAGCTTTACAGGAGTTATTTTTATTTTTCAGGAGTCATGTGGATTTGCTCCACAAATAGCTCTTAAACATTTCTTTTGTGCAATGAATGCTTGACCAACATCAGCCGAATTCCCCCATATTATTAACTCATATCTAAGTATTAACTCTACATAGCCTTTATATGCTAGTTCCTGTAAAATAGCATCATGCTATAAGCAGGAGTGCTACCAAGCCTGGACTGAGATTTGCCTCCGATGGGCATCACAGAGGAAGGAATAAAAAGTTCCGTTCCTTGTAGCACCACATCAGTGACAGAATCAGCAATAACGCTGGGATCACCCGGCGGGAAGCAAACCCGTCTCCAAGGGTGGGACTCAAAAAAAGATTGCATCAACGTCTCGGGATGCAAATACCAGCGCTTTTAAAAAGAAGTATAATTCCGCCTTCAGGTCCTTCAAAATTATCATTGTCAAGGCAAAGTTAGAGCACATCGACAAAATTGGTGAGAACCTAATTCGTCTTCCTTCGGGAACACGTGCATTCTGGTCTCTCGCCAAGGCTGTCCTAGGGCACTTCTGTAGGTCATCCCTCCCATCTCTACACAGGGAAGATGACTCACTGGCCTATGCCGTACAGGACAAAGCCGAACTGTTAGGCTCTCTAGGGGGAATACACCGCCGACCATCTTGCAGTGTGAGTGCTTCATGCAGGATGTGCTGTTGACCCAACGCTATGCGTGCAGAGCACTTCTCTCCCTGGACGTCAACAAGTCAAGTGTTCCTGATAGCGGTCCTCCTATTGTGCTGAAGTCGTGTGCTCCGGAGTCCACACCGATTTTAATGCTTCTTTTCTGGTACTCCCACTCCCTAGGCGTAGTCACAAAATAATGAAAGACAGCTTTCGTGCACCCAGTCCCAATAAAAGGTAACCGCTTTGCTCCGTCCAACTATAGGCCTATCGCCATAACCTCCTTGTTTCCTAAAATAAAGGAGTCAATAATTACCTGCCAGCTCATGCGGTACCTTGAAGATCACAAGTTGATTAGTGACCACCAGTACGGTTTCCTAACTCCCAAACGGGCAAAGGCAGTAGAGTCTAAGGGGGAGGCGTTGGCCCTTGGTTTCGACACAGCGAGAGAGAGATTCCCGAGAAATTGTGCAATTAGATTAACAGTTTTCTTGCAGATTGGTGCATCAAGGTCGTAATAGATGGTACATACTCCGATTTCAACCCCGTTAATGCTGGTGTTCCACAAGGCTACGTGCAGTCACTATCGCTGTTTCATCTGCAGAAGACACAAGTTTTTGCGTTTACCGCTAAAAAAATCCCTTCGTCGTATCTCCTCAGTTTCATACAGTTGCACTCCCCTCGTTGCCTCAGCCAGTATAGGAATCCTCGGCGTCGACATATGGAGTAACGTGCAGTTTCGTGGACACTCGGAAGAGAAGGCCGAATTGGCTTCTAAAAACCTAGGCTTGCTCAGCAGAGCGGGACAGTATTCCATGCAAGCACACCGCCTGCATTTTTACAAGGCGCAGGTTCGGCCCCACTTGAATTACTTTTCCCATGTCTATGCTGGGCTTCTCAGTGCCAGCTCCTTCCATTTCATCGCATTCAGCACAGAGCTGTTCGAATCGTCGGCGACCGAGCTCTCCTGATTGGCTTGAATCACTGGCACCGCGAAAACATGTATACATCTCCTTGCGTATTTTATCGCATGAGGAGTGCTCTGAGGAATTGTTTGGACTAATTCTATACTATATGGACTGGCGGCCCACCAATGTGCGAATTAAAAGAAATTTTGTTCCTCGCACAATTTCTCTATGAAATCGACTACCACCAGAGGTTTTTCTGGACCGATACGACTTACAGGCCTTCAACAAGAGAGCCTAATCCTTTTTAAAAGACGGGCAACGCATCTGCAATTCCCCTGGTGTTGCAATTGTTCATGGGTGGCGGTAATCAATCGGGTATATCGGTAAAAAAATCCATTACAGCCTATAATAGAGCACTTCTGTATATAAGGCTCTTCTGATTGTAGCCTTCGCTTTACCAACCTTGACCTCTTCAACTCTAGCCTTGTTCGCTTTAGAAATGTTTTGAAAGACGTTCTCAAGGACATCCCCTTTGATGGTATTCATTATAGTTATAGCTTTCTTAATTTGTTGGATTTATGAGCCTATTAGTTTAAGCAATTTTATTTAAAAATGTTTGTTTCTCAATCTTGGTATGCCGTGATAACACGTATAAGGATTATGTCTTGTATCACACCATAATTATTATAATTATAGCTTTAAGTCATGATGTAATCTGTTGCGTTGTCCAATAAATAAAAAAAAGGTGTGTTCCAGTTAGTACTCCGGGTAGTAGAGATACGAGACATCATCCGGAGAGGACACCTGCGTCTCGGTCAGAAAGAGCAGAGCCGGCCTCGCCATCTCGAGATAGTAGTGGGTGACGTTTAGGTTAGAGGGAAGTCCCCTGATATTGCAGAAATTCACGGATAGCGTGGCAGGGGTTGCCTTGGTTTTGTTGCTCAGTTGCCTCGAGCAGTCGTTGTCTTGAGTGGAATTTTGTCCCCCCCCCCAGAATACGCGGGGCAACCTGAGCACCCACACTCAGGAGTAGAGTAACTTGGTCGTGGATGCTCAGCGAGGGATTCTCCAGGGGATCTGGTACCCTCCTGGGGTAGTTTGACATTTAACTCCGCTACCATGTTGTACCATGTGGGGGGGATTTGGGCCTCCGGACACCTGCACTCACCAGACAAAACGCGGATGCAGAGCTTCTACTTCACGCCGGTATTCTATGAGGTCGTGGTACCAACCCGGTTTGAGCCGGCCCGTACGTGCAACAGCAAAGCTGCCGCGTGGCTCTACCACTGTTTCACAAGTTCCCAGGTCCAGGTGAACTTCGGCGTGCCCCAGGGCAGTATTCTCAGGCCGACCCTTTTTGTTCTGTATATGAATGACCTTCTGGAACTCAAAATATCTCAGTGTAAAACAATTTGGTACGCAGATGACACCGTCGTCTTATTTCATTGTCGACCCTGGTAAGAAGTAAAAAAGCTGGCCGAGAACGGTATGGGTCAAGTGGCTGGGTGGCTAAATCGTAATTTGTTGACACTTAATGTGAAGAAATCAAATACATGTGTTTCCACAAAACTTGTGCAACTAATTCGTTATTGCAGATCGACATTCTAGTCCATACTTGTGACATTCTGCAACATTGTGACTGTGAGGGTATTGCGAGAGTGGAGACGATCAGGTACTTGGGTTTACTTGTTGACCACAAACTTTCCTTCAAACATCACATCTCATACCTCTCAAATCGAGTCAGGAAGTTGCTTCGGGGAACTGTGCTGATAAAAGGACACTTCGTATGGTTTATTTTGCCCCCTGCCAATCCATAATACAATATTGTATATCAACTTGGGGTGGTGCCTCCAAAACTACGGTGTTGCAATTGGAGAGGGCACAGAGAGCAGTTCTCAAGGTCATGTTTAAAAAGCCCTACCAGTACCCTACGGCCGATCTTTACCGGGATGGTGAGGTTTTGAGTGTACGCCTGTTATATTTTCTATCCACAGTATTAAAAACCCATGGGCAAGTAATTCAGTCGCTTATTTACGACCACCAAATCACTAAACGTATATTTAAAATACCAATTCCGGCTATCAGGTCCGTTTTCGCGCAACGTCTTCCACAGTTCTCACATTCTCGCATTTATAACAAAATACTTAAAGTCTGTGACATCAAAAATTGCACCACATAGAAAGCTAAACAAATAGTAAAAAGATATCTCACCACACTAAATTATAATGATACCGAAAACATAATATTAAAGCAAAAATAATACCAAATTATATCTACGTTTCACACTAAAAATATTATATTTATATTTTTCCTAGGAATAAAAAATAAATAATAATGTAAGCGACAAATAGTTAAAAACTAT
>DWHP01008161.1:0-10659 GCA_018247895.1 Parnassius honrathi | reverse complement strand
GAAGAAGCTGTGGACGCCTACAAAACGGCTATTTTGGAGACCCCAACTTCCGAATGGAATGGTTGCTTCAATGATTGATTCCATCGTATAGAAAAATGTGTCATATTTCGCGGAGAATACTTCGAAAAGCAATAAATACATTTTTAAGTTGTAATGTTGTATCACTTTCTTAATTCCCGAAATTTTCAGTGCCACCCTCGTATATAGCATACTATTTATATGCTATTAAAATATGTAAATGATTATAAAAAAATATTATAGTAGTATAATATTATAAACTTAATTCCATGTATATGCAATTTCCACAAAACAAGTAAACATAATAAAGCTTGATACTACTGATAATAATTATAATTTATTTACCCCTTGCCATTCTGTGGATGTCGTAAGACGTGACAGAAAGCGACTGAAACAGGAATGGGTCGCATCTTCTTAGTAAAACAATAAAACTTAAAAAAAAACCTTCCTGGCGCGGCAACTATGTGAATTCCCTATATGAGACGCTCTGTGAAGGAGGGAGTCATATGTTCAGCTCTTGACTTTTGATAGTATGAAGGATGAACGCTTGAATGAATGAATCAATACTCTATGAAACATATACTGTTAAGATGAAATAGTATATTATAAACACCACGTTTTAGTTATAATGATACTATACTGTTATTCTCATTACCGTGAGTTGGCACTGATGACGTATTCACATAAAAAGATTTTTAAAATTCAGTTTTTTGACAATTTATAGTAGTTTTATACGTGGCAGAGCCATGCTGCAGTTATAATAGTAGTATAGTTGTAGCACGAATGGGTCGAATCGACCGGGGAAGGACCACGCTCTCACAGAATACCAGCGTCAAATAGTAGCTGCAGTGTTTCATATGGTGAGTGTAGAGAACCGGAGACCATTAATACTGGAAACAAGGCATTTCATCTTAGTCCTCACAGGTGACAACGCGTCTGCATTTTAATTCGTAATCGAGGATAGATGTAGATGTCTATGGGCCACAGCAACCACTTACCATCAGGTGAACTGTGTGCTCGTTTGTCATCCTATCCTATAAAAAAAATCATTAGAGGCGACTATGAACAAAATCTTATGACTTACGTACTTACAACCTTACAACCACCTCGTTTACATCAGGTGTAAAATACCTATATAATTTGTTTTATATAAAGACTGGTGACGATCAGCAGAGTTCGAAGCAACGTCAATTTTAAACAAAAACCGGTCCGATTTCGCTATCAATTTCGAAAGTAAGCCTTTTGGTAGTATCAAGGCTAATTCTCCCTTCAACGGGAGAGGCTTATGTCTGACAGTGAACTTTTACGGACTTATGAAGTAGAACGCTGCAGATATATTATGGTCGCAGCGCGAATGGGTCAGCCGGAGCAGGACGACGCTCTCACAGAATACCAGCGTAAAATAACAGCCCAATACTGGAGACTCTTTTTACTGGAAATGAGGCATTCCATCTTAATTGTTAGAGGTGACAACGCATCTGCATTTTGATTCTATGATTGAGAATAAATCTAGATGTATATGGGCCACAGTATCCACTAACTGGTGAACGTGTGCTCGTTGTGTGGTGTGTCAATCTCAGGGAGTCCCCACATTTATCAACGCGGAATCGGTTTCAGTCGGTCAGAAAAACCTTTATGTCTATGAGATACGGGTGTGGCTAGTACCATTCTCATCGGCTCGGCTTGAACGCCGCGTCACGACATCGGTCGACGACGAAACGAGTGGTTTGTCAATAAGCTGATCGAATCGAATCGATCGTAGGGCGCGGCGTTGAAAGTAGCCGAGCGTCCACGTTGACGTGTATAAGTTTCAATGACGGCCTAACGGCGTTAGACAACAGTTGAATGATGAGCGATGAATCGACTGCCGAACGAAAGTCAACGGAGGTCGCGATATCCGTTCGGAGGAGTCGACGACCTAACCTAAGAGAACAGCCATTGCGACGGCCGCTCTGGGGAATCGACTGCCGAATGCAAGTGAACACCCGTCGTGATGGCTTTTCGAAGGAGTCCACTACCGATCGCTTGTGAATAGCCGTCGCAACAGCAGACCGGCGTTAAGCCGAGTAGTGTGGTGATACGCACTCGGCTTAAGCCGAATCCGCTTCGATAAATGTGGGGACTCCCTTGTTCTATAAATAAATCATCGTACGTAAGCTTACACGTAACACCATAATTAAACAACAAAGGACATACCTATATTCTTTTGCGATTCAACAAACTAATAACTCGATGACCCGTCGAACGGGTGGATGTAGTCGATTCTACATAATATTATTCATAAAGTCAATGCAACCACTATGTATAGATAACCATAAATTAAACACCGATTTTTGCGCCGAATGCATTGCTTGCATATTATAAGGTAAGTACAATACAATATAATACAATAAGTGTGGACAAGTGTAGCGAGTAGTGACTAGCGTCACTAGCTCGGACTTTCGCCCAATCCGCCTATCCAATAGCTAATCGCTGAAATAACTGGCTATATACCCACACATTTCATAACATTCTTTAAAAGTCCACTGCTGAACATAGGCCTGCCCCCATACATTGCCACACAAAGAAGATTTTGTCATTTTGCCACGCTTGTCTGGCTGGTTGGTAACCGGATATTTTTATTATGTTGAGTTATTGTTAGGAAGATGCTGCTGCACATCTCCTGGTTAGTTTCTCTCCGTCGCCTCTTACGACACCCAAGCGACAGTATGTGGATATTCTTACGTCGCCTCTACACAGTTAACTGGTTATCATGTCAGCCTGATGTAATACGAGTATGTTAGCACGTAGGTTTGCGCGGTGTAGTGAGCGAGTAAGGATAACATTATTTAAAACCTACTGTCAAGTTTTCTACACGTACAGTCTGTGATACAATTATTCACAGCGAACTGTCGACGCCTTACGCGTCCAGTACAATAATGGCTTCAGAATCTTGTTGACGCTATCCCGATTATACAGTGCTTCAAGCATGTTTGCAAAGGCGCTTACGGATGACTACTACGCCATTATATGAAAAAAACAGCTTCTGCTATCCTGAAAATAATTGCTGATAGATATGACTCATTTATTTTTAGCAACATTACCGCCTCTTTTTTAGTTGATAAGGCACTTGCATTGAAGAATTAGATTTAGGTACTAACATAAATTATAAGCTTCGTACGTACTAACATATGAAACTGTTAATTGGATATCAGAAATAAAAATTGTTATTATTATTTTCAAAACTTGATGGCCACAATCCGGGTTAACTCTTAACATTCTCCCTTAGTAGTCGAAAAAAATACCGCGTTATATCTCACGGGAGCCGTGGCAGCTCAGGGCTTAGCGTTTTCTGTAAATTAAAAATACGCGAGCAACCCGGGTTCGATTCTCACTGGAAATAATGAAACTGATAATAGAAATTTAAAAAAAAGGTGAATGAAAATATCGTGACGATACCCGCATGTCTGATAATTAAAAAATAAATAAAAAACAATATTTCGAAGACGTGTGAAGTCCGCCAACATGCATAGGGGCAGCGCGGCGGGCACTTCCTTGCCCTAAAACCCTCTCAGATGTGAGACTTGGCCCGCGTGTGTGAGACGTAAAGAGGCTGTAACTATATTTAACAACTTGCATATATTTCAACAACTCAAATATGTTTAATTATTTATGTTACCATTCATAAAACTCTTAAATAAAAAATGCAAGTAATCCATAATGTCCAACTACGATAAAATATGTAACAGAACATTTGTATTAAACAACTGTACATAAATAAAACTAATCATAAAAATTAAAAGATTAAAGAATAATATTGAATGTTAATCTTGGTTTTGTAGGTGGTGGAATTGGCTTTCTTGTTTAGAAGGTCAGACGAAGATATAGACTTTAGCGTCGGTATAAATTATTACTACAATGCAATCGAGAATAATTATCAACATATTATGTACTTATTAAAGTTCTGTCTGCGGTTAGAGCAACACTGCTCTAAGCCACCGTATTACAAGACTGTCCATTTATAATGTCCTCCAAACAGAATTTCGGTTACCGCGAACAGTCTCAACGGAAACTGAACATCTGCACAGTACAGTTTTATAGTGCCCGAGTGTACGCATAAGCACAGGTGCGCACTCTATTCCCTGAACTCCAATAGTTCATGGGACAGTTATCCGACACGACCGGAGACAGATCAGGCGTATGACCTACGGCTTTATGTGCTTTTTATAGGCAGTTTTGACCCGAGCTAGGATTCGTACTCATGATCGGTAACCGTGTTTAAGACCAGTGGACCAACGAGGCAGTCTATTTACATATGGCAATATTTAACCTTTTTTTTATTCTTTTTTTATTTAGGGATTTACGTTATTCTTAACATGCCACTCCTATTGTATCTTATAACTAAATAACACAATACAATTTATTAAATTACTTATACTAAATTTCACGGTGGGATACCAAGGTAAAAGACAAAATAAATTTGCCTTTGTGGGGCGGTACGTTCGCGCGTTTATCGATAGATGGCGCTAATAATATAATATATTATGTTTTTGTATATTACGATGTAGAGATTTCATATAAATATATAAGTATATTGGAAAGGTTTGAATTTATCTTTCAATAAAACGGGTTAAATCCCCTCATTACGATAGTGGTTCAAGCCGTAGTTTGTACCTTCTTCAGAGGGGCGCTTGAATGTATTTGGAGTGGAGTTCCTGTGGCGCAAGACAACGATTATTTGAAATTTATGTCCTCTGTAACCCGTAGAAAAATTTACATAATGTTTCGGCAATATTTGTAACTCAAAGCAGACAAGGTTTGTAAACAAGAAAAATCTGAATTTGAATTTTTTGTTCGTATACTATCTGATTAATTCGCTAATTTACATCTGCGCAATGTCACACCATTTGATTGAATCTTTTGTTGAAATAAAGATAGTTATCACTTTAGACTTTTACTCCGCTCCGTTTATGATACTAGCAAAAGGTTTCACCTTTGCATCTGCATCGGCCCTAGTTGACCTTGCAAGATAGAGATTTTTGCAAACAAAAAGTTTTAAAATTGGATGTTAATATTCATTCTGAGTATGAGTCATTTTTGTTTCATGAAATTAAAATTGTTTTCCTTACTTAGGTAAAACCCGCTAACGTTTAAGATACCATATTCATGGAAATTCCACTTTCGGAGTTAGAACAATCATCACTAAATTTATTCAATAAAAAAGTTCTAAACATGATATTCAATTTCTTGATGTTTATTTTTTTTTAAATTTGAGCTGTTCAGTAATGATAATTTGTATTTGTGTGAGTACGGTATATTTGCATCATTACAGCCCATAACAAGTCCACTATTTAGCGACCTTACCGCGCTGTGGCGGTGTAACGGACGCCACGGCCAAATCAACTGATCATTCCAACTGATCAGTTCAAACTAGGATTGTTGATATTTTTTTAAATATCAGACTTTCGATATATCGATAAATAAACTTATATATAAAACTCCGATATTGATATATTTATAAAATTTATCGATATGTCTAAAAGCCGATATTTTAAAAAATATCAGCAGTCCTAGTTCGAACTGATCAGTTGGAATAATCAGAACTGACCGTGTGTGCCGTCCATAAGAATATCCACTAACCGTTGGCGTCGTTAGTGGCAACAGAGGGAAATAAATCAGGACATGGACAGCAGCGTTTTCGTAATAACGACTGAAAATAAAAACCTGTGGTTCCCAACCCACTTGCCAAGTGTGGCGTCTTCGGCAAAAATCCCCTCTACAAGGCAATCTATGGGCTTATGATCAGCAGTGGACTTTAATAGGCTGAAACGGAGCTGAGCCACCTGCATCCACCGTCTTCCTGCATCTTTTTCAAAATCGTCACTCCATCCAGTGGGGGGCTGGACATTTGGTCAATCTGCTTGCCAAGTTTGAGGATCAAAGCAAATCCTCCCTACAAGGAGGCCCGACCATCAGTGACCATCTACGGGCTAAAAAAGAGTAAGAATTTAAATGCTGATTTACCATATTATGCTCGGCGTTGAAGTAAACACCGTGAAAGTTCCCTTTTATTTTAATATTTTTTCTTTATTAAAACTTTGCTAGAGGCGACACTGCGTTCAGCTACTCTGTTCCACTCAACTGCGGTGCATACACCGCACTTTAATCAGTCACAGTCACTCGCTGGGCGCTTGTAGAGTTGTCACGTGTTGTGTTGATTTAAAAATAACTCTCTGGACAAAAATATGCCGTCGTGTGTACTTAGATATTGCACAAATAATTCAAGAAATGTCAGTAAAAACCAAAGAATTACTTTTCATCGGTTAATAAGATACATAATCAATAAAAAGTATTATAGGGATAATAAAACAAATTAACCCTAAGGCGCCATCTCGTGTCATGTAATATAGATTATGAAATTAATTTGTTCAGATGCGACATTTCTGTGGGTACTTAAGTATAGTACGAATATATTATTATACACATTTTTTTAGTAGAAACATATATAATGTACCGTAATTAGGCTAATTTTTTTATATTTAAATCTGCTCAGTATTCTTTTATTTTATTTTTAGGTTTTCACGTCAAAGTCAACGTGGAATAAATTCATACATATTTAACTCTCGCGTGCCCAGCATTAATGAACGACTCTTATTCTTATTTAAATAAATATATTTGTAATTTAAATATTATATTAGTTTTGTTAAACATACATTTAGCATGTTTTTTTTATATTTGACATAGATACCTTTTCAAAATATTGAGGAAAAAATATCATTAAAATGTAATTGTGATATAATATTATGTAATATTATTTTAAACAAGCACATATAATATATAAAATAAATGATATGAAAATTAAAAATTGTTCTCGGTATAATTTACCTATTTAGCAATACAATCTACTATTATCTACTGATCATTCTACCTATGTTTATTCAATGATAAGAAAACAAACTGCGCGAATGCAGTAGCGCACAGTTTTTGTATAAAATAGCTGTTCTAATACGTAAGTACATATTACTACAATGCTCAGACCTAAACAATGCCTTCCATGTGATAATTAAAATTTGTTTGCTTTTATAATCTATGCATATAAATATATTTTGAGTCTTTTTCCATACTAAAGAAATAAATAGCTTCTTTTTTTTTATTTAAATGCTATTAAAGCATAATCTTGTAGTGGCGATGTATCCACTACTCCATATCGTCCCGTGGGTCGTGATGTCATAAACGGTGACAGAGCAAAACTAGCCAGAAAATGGGCAGCAGCGTCTTTCTAATAACATTTGAAAAATACTGCGGATGCCAATCCGCCTTACAAACATGGCAACTATGGAAATCCCCCCCCCCCCGCCGCCGTCCTTATGAGGCCGTCTATGAGAACGCCTATGTTTTTGTAATGCAGTGGAATTTGAAAGGCTGTAATGGATGGAAGACATAAATAAACATTTTTAAAATTTTGTTTGTCTGCCTTTTTGTCCATCTAGGGCCTAGCCTAAGAGTAGCCTGGACTCTAGGCTAATCTTCGGATTGGCTGAAGCGATTGTAACGAAACTTGACTACGGTGAAGAGCAATACCGAAAGTGATCTAGGCTATATTTTATCTTAAAACTTTAGTTATTTTTTTTTAATCAAAAAATTGATGCAATAAATGGTATTTTGATGATTAAGTTGATTATTTGTAAAATGTGGGTGACAAACGGGCACACAGTCCATCTGATGGTAAGTGGATGCTGAGGCTCATAGACATATACATTTATCCCCGATTCTGACTCAAATTGTAGACGCGTTGTCATTCCTGAGGAATAAGGTGGAATGCCTCCCTTCCAGTAAAAAAATGTCTCCGGTTCTCTACACACACAAGACGAAACACAGCAGCTTTAAGCTGGTATTCAGTGAGGGCACGTCTTAATCTAAATACCGTTACGTTATTAAATCTCATCCAGGCAAAGCCGTGGCGGGTCGCTAATAATAAATAATGACAAAATCATGTTACGCCTGAATCATAACGATAATTTACAAACTAGTACATTCATTGTTATGCAGAAGACAGCACTGGCGATGCCTTATACACCGGCTGTGCTTTTTTTTTTCGGAAACAATCGTAGAGTACTCGAATAAATTCGTGTCTGAATTCAAGTCTTTTTGGAGCAAAGTCTTGAATCGGGGGCGACTAAAACTAGCCTAGTTCAGTCCTCAGATGACATAAATTTGTGCGTTTACTGTGAGATAGATTCCCTCTGCCGAATCCCCTCGATTTCAAGGCAATCCCCTCGTTACCTCAGCTAACAAGAGAATTCTCTGCGTCGACATTTCTAATGACGATAATTTATGCGATCACTTGAAATGAAAGGCCGTTGTGCATGGTGTACTGCTGTCACATATGGGCTGGTACTGCATAATTCCACCTGGTAGCGTAGGACTCGGTGCAGAGTCGTGCCAAGAGGCTCATTGGTGACCTTGATTTGGTTGTAACCAACTATGTCAGCCTCGAGCGCAGGCACAGAGTAGCCAGTCTCTCGGTATTTTATAGGATGCGTTTCGGAGAGTGTGCGCAGGAATTGCACGCTTTAAATGCTCCCTCGCCTTTCCACCATCGGATGACCAGGTGGGCGGTTGGCTGGTCTTCTCCCCTTTTTTGCCGATATTCCATGCATTAAAACCATGCCCATTACTTCGACTTATTTAATGTGTACAGCAAAAGAGCGGAATAATTTGCCGGCGTCTGTCTTGCCGTTCGAATACAATCCGGGCGTCATCAAGACAAGAGTGAATAGGCTTTTGTTACGCTAAGACCGTACGATTTACCACCTAAGGCTGCATCACCACTTACCACCAGGTGCGATTGTGGTCAAGCAATGGATTATAAAAATTAAAAAAAAATAAGAGTAAGTTGTGAGCTAGTCATTTATTACTTATTTTACAATTTTCCTACTGAGCTCATATTTTATAACTAAACGTAGCCCGAATTGCTTGATGTTTTTTGAACTCCACGTACCCCTTTACGGTTTACATGTTTAACGATATGTATGTATATAAAATGTGTGATACTAATTTCACTAGAACTTAACAAATTAGCCTGCTGTGAAGCCGAGCCGAACCAATTTCAATAAGTTGTGTTATAAAGAGACGAAACACTACCTACACATAGATTAGGTCCCCATTTTGTTTAATATAAGAGCGAGATCAATGACAAGCGATATCTGAAAGCGCGCGTAATTTAAACATTGAAATCCGTTCTGTACATTTAATTAAATTTTAAACATTTCATATTATACTCTGAATTTACTAGCAAAAATAATAGTAGAATAAAGGATAATAGGCATTTAAAACACTCCAAATAAACGTTAAGTCAATACTTAAAATTTTGTTTCTTCATTTGGGCACTCACGCACGCATGCACCTACGCGCGCGTGTGCCCATGCACTTATGCACGCACGCGCGCACGCACCCACGCACGTCCACCTCCATGAAAACGTCCAACTGTTTAAGTAGTCAGGATAATTTGTTTATTTTGTTTTCTTTTGTTGAGAACATTTCCTGAAATATATAAAATTCTACAAGAGTCTGCATGTGCATTTTCCTTCGAGCTCTGTAATTTGTGTGGAGTATGTAGAGACACTTTTACTGGTAACGAAGCATTCTATTTTACGGTTGATAACCCATCGTGGATAGGTATCTATGGGTCAAATTATCCACTTACCACCAGTTGGACTGTGTTTATTGGTCATCCTTTTTCAGTAAAAAAATACTGGAAATAAGCTCAAATTTTACAAAGAGTCTTTTATCTTTATTTCGAGTATATACCAGAAATATAACTAACTTTTACAGATAAATTAGTCTGGAAAACTCTTGACTTTGCCCTTTATCTATTAAATGTAAAGATAAGCCCGGACGGATAGAGAAACAAACAGACAAAAGTTATCAGAATCATTACTTACGTTTTAATGGCATGCATACAACCCCGTTAGCTTAATTTTAAGGGTGTTATTTCAAAATCCGAATTTTTGGATAAAATATAACCTTGGTCACTCCTGACATTGATCATTACCTGGTTGTGAAGATTTATTGGAATCGGTACAGCCATTCCAAGAAATGATCAGAACGGACAGGCAGACAAAAATTTAAAATTATTTTCTCATATATTTACAGCTCAGCTCTATAAAAGGTAGTTATTTCAATATTACCGACAGACGGTTCAACTTTGTTGGTATATATGTATATAGATGTATACCATGCAGTGGCGATGTAAGAATGTCCATTACCCCATATAGTCCCGTGGCTGTCGTAACAGGCAACAAAGAGAAACAAACCAGGAGATGTGCAGCAGCGTATTCCTGATAACAACTCAAAATCAGAAATAAACCTCGGTGTCGCAACTGGCCTGCCAAGCGTGGTATTTAGGACAAAATCTCATCTACGTTACAATCCATGCTTAGCAGTGGACTACAGGCGGTAATATAATAATAATAATAATAATAATATGGCTTGACCAAAGTGCTTAACAGCCTTTTGTCCGGTGTGAATAAGACACACGCATATAACGGTTGGCTCATGCCTGTCCTGATGTATACCTTTGGCGTACTCAGGTGGACTCAGACTGAACTTAACGCCCTGGATAGAAAAGTCCGCACTACCATGACGTCCCATAGGATGCAT
>DWHP01008160.1:0-10659 GCA_018247895.1 Parnassius honrathi | reverse complement strand
CAGCCGAGTTGAATCCGTCGACTGACCTCTCGGTCGAAGTTGGACTTACCTAGTCGGACTATTTGTCCCAGGTACACTTAATGCCAGCGTGGAATAGCAGTGTAATGCTGCACAGTCTCGTATAATAAGTTACGTGAATTGAAGACCCTTCTGTTGGTAAAGAGGCATTTCATCTTAGTCAGGGTATCCAACGCATCTACATTTTGATTCTTAATCGAAAACATGAAGCTATCTACAGACTACAGCATCCACAGACCATGGCTGTCTGGCAGACTCTTCTATGTCCTCAAAAGATGACCCATGAAAAAAGAATTACAAAATATAATATAAATATATGTGTGTAGAGATTAAAATATTTACAAGACGAAAGGTTTTCCGCAAAGTAATCACGCCAACCCTACGGACCTAACAATTTTTTTCTTATCTGATCATTTTTTATTTAGACCTAGTTCTGTCTTCCTCGTGTCCAAGTCGAACATTTCAACGTGTTTCGAATGAAACATATTGTACCGTAAAATTACGGACAAGGCATATGCACTACTTGATAATCAAATTGTATCTAATACGAAACCATAAAACTGTTCAAGTTTTAACAACCTCAAAAGGAAAATCTCACTTCATCACTTGAATGTAACACAATAAACTTTAACCCGTGTAAAAGTCAATGAAGTAATTGATATTGGCCGATCAATCGCTTAGAAATCTTTTAGTACACATTTGGCCTGTGCAAAGAACTTACAGGTCCTGAAGTTAAAAGCCGTCTGATAGACTCTGACACATTTCAACGCTAATATCAGAGTGTTTTAAGTTGTTTTACCGTAGCCCATTATGAATTGCGTCGCTTTCCATCAACGTAACCTTTTTTGACGGAGGAAAGTTTAATTCATTGGCAAACTTGTCCCCTTTAGCAGTTCATATTAAGTACAAAGTAATTTAAACCAACCTTAAAGAAAACAGAAGGTTAACAATTCGACTGTATTTTACTATAGATAAAGAGCTAATACTTTCACAGCGGTTCCAGATTTTTGTTTAATTATTTCAAATATTATAATTCAACTTTTTAATTTTTTCAATTGTTATTTAGCTTTTCAGTAACTTATTTTATTATCAAAAAACCGTTGACCGTACGAATAAGCTTAAGGTTCCTTCCGCACAAGAACCAGAGTAACCGACATAAACCGATCAGTAAGCTTAAAGAACTGAACTGGTCATATAGCTCAACGAACTGACAACCGATGGTGAAGATAGGTTCTCGAAAAGGTGCCTCATATCGGAAACTAAAGTGCAGGGCGACCACCCACTTGATTGTTTGGCGACCTGTAAGAAATACAGGAAATCGATGGATGCAAATGTCTCAGGACCATTATTTGTGGCGTTACATGGGAGAGTTCTACATTCGGCTTTGGGCTTGTGATGAACTATTATGAAAGTAAAGTTACAGCATGTATACGTTCTTTTCCTTAGCCCAGGTTTCCTCCCATTACCAGGAAGGTTTAAGGGCGAGAAAATTTCCACCGCGCTGTCCCAATGCGTGCTGGTGGACTTCTCTAATTTTTTCAATATTTTTTTTGATAATGTTTGCCGCCATCGTCGAGGACGTGGTAAATCAAGACAGTAATCATGATACCGATTGTTATTTTGATTTTATTATTTATTGTACTTCTATGATTGAATTACTGTACGAAGACGGTGCCTGATATTGAACGTACGATTTTAAAGTAGTAATAAAATAATGCAATAATGTGTAGTACATAAGGTCTTTTATGCAACAATCGAGACCTGCACCTCAGTTTACCTGCAAATCATTTTCAATAAGCGATCTTTTTTGGCGCCTGTTAGAAGTTATCAACTGCGTATTTACGAAGTATTTATTTCGAGCCCCTTTTTTAGTATTTTCTAAAAATACGAAAATTTAAATGAAACTAATTGCACTCATGATTTTTACTTAAATAACCAGTCCAGCTTTTTCTATTACGTCAATAAGATCAAAAAATATTATTCATGTTTCGTCAGCAAGTAATTTGATCTAAATATAATTTCCAAAAAAAAAAAAAAAACAAGCAAAGCTCGGTCAACCCGGTACTAATAATATATTTCACTAGGTGGACTGTGTTCAGAAGTTGACTTGTGAAGGGCTGTAACGATGATGATTAGAGATGGGCCGAATATTCGTTTCATATTCGTTATTTGGCATATTCGGCACCTTTACGTGAATTGAGTAATTCCATGTCTTTCATAATTTTACTGTTGAAAGTATATTTTATTTATGGGTTAAATCTACTTGTATAGTGTTATGTTTTTGAGGCACTGTAGTTTTATTTCTTATAATGTTATGATAAAATGTTTTTGGAGTCAAACAAAGGAACATTATATTAAATTAGTATATTAACTTTAGTTTGGTCGTCAGTTTCTCTAAAATAAGTCCAAAAAGTAGATCTCCTACGACATATTTTTATCATATAATTATCAATTTTCACTAAGAATAGCAACGAAATACTTTTTTTATCACAAAATAGTCGAAACGTAAATAAGCATGTGCCGAGGAAGTGAGGGGTTTCAGAGTTAATCCCGTGCGCTTTACGGTAACAAATTTCGACATAAATTAGTTAGGTTTGACCGACCGAGACCAAAATGATCCTGTCGAAATAATGTTCGGCCGAATATTCGGTTCGGTAAAAGTTTTACCAAACTTTCGGCAGAATATTCGTATTCGATGAAATCCAAATTCGACCCACCTCTAATAATGATAATGATGTGTAGATTCATTTTCTACCTAAGCATCCATCTGGGTACGTACCAACTTCTATAGTATTCTCTGTAGGCCAAACTCTGTTTACAGTTGTTTGCAGGTGACTTGGGCAGCAAAAGCTTCTTAATATTAAGTGGACTGTAAGTTCTTCTGTCACCAGTAAACTTAAGTTAGTTAAGTAAACTTTAAAAAATTACGTATAAACTACGTGTTAGGGGCCATTCATTGATGACATTAGGGTTCCGAGAAGGAAGGGGGTGTAAAAAATCTCGACATGCCCTGATCTTGACGGAAGGAGGGTAAAACCCAATTATACGTAATATTTTGTAAGTCTAAATTTTAAATGAATTTCCATCCACCACTGCATCTGACGAGTTACCAGCTGTTTCCAATTGGACATTATGTGTTATTAACGCATTCAGTCCAGATGTCGATTCATGACCTCAATCGATCTAGCATTTACTAAGTAATTTTTTAAGATTAATTTAAAACTAGTCGATCATTATTTTAAAAGTTTTATTCGTTTGTAGTTTGTTCGATCGATTTATGTTTGCTCACTTTAATATTATATAAAAACTTACATTTATTATTAATTAAAAGTAAGTTTTTATTATTATTAATATTATAATGATGATATTCCAAAGGCTAGATACTATCTCAAGTTGTTGTCGAATAGTAATATAATGATAATCTATATCCGACAGCAATAAAGGAGTATAACCGAAATTACCCGTTAAAAATTAAAAATCTTTTATTTACGTCAAACTGTTAATTTTAGTGTAAGCGATCCTTTTCTAATAAAATTTTATTGTTCTTAAAAACGAGATAGAAGGGGGTTAGAGAAATCTTATGTACCCTTACAGGGGGAGTCAAAAATAGCCCAAATCATCCTTACGTAATTAATGAAGGAAAATTAAGGAGTTGCGACCCCAATATTATACTATGAGTAGTTAATGCATCAAGAGAGCAGATTATATTATATAATATTGCATTTTCGTCATCATTGTTGATCTTATCAACAAACGGAGGCGAATGAACACAGTTCACCTGATGGTAAGTGGTTGTTGTGGCTCATACACACCTACATTTATCCTTAACTAAAAATCAAAATGCAGATTCAGTATCATCCTTGAAGACTTAAATGGAATTCGTGACCAGTAAAAAGCGCCTCCGTTTCTTCTCACTCATTACAGAAACTTCCTGTCAATTGCCACAGAAACATATATTCATTATCCTGCGATTTCACGCTGGTAATTTGTAAAAGCGTGGTTCTTTTTTATGATAATAGTATATGTGGCTGATCGTTTAGTTATACATTTTTTGATACTACAAGAAGTAATCAACTAAATCGGATGAGTTAGATTGACAACACGAATGAAACCCTATCGTATACGCATGGTCAGTGTACATTTACCCATCCGTATACACACGAATTTGTTAGAATTAATAATGAATATCGAAAAAACGACAACAGTGTATTTGAATCAGGAAATGTAATTTGCGTTACGTTAATATATATTATACAAAACTTGGGCCGTGGTAAGTCGAAGACGTGGTGCCCGACTAATAGTAGGTCAACGACATTGCGTTGGGGTACTAGTATCACTGAAAATGTTAATTGCAATTTTAAGTTAGTGCTCACGCTGTGAAGAAAAATATCGTGTGAATACCTGCGTGTCCAAGATATTAAAAAACAAGGACAAGTAACCTCAAACTCCCCTTAACCCGCACACAACCTGAGTAGCGGACTATGCTACATCAACCCAATTTACCTCGCAGTGGGGCGTTTGTAAATTGTTATTTTACATTATTAAATCGTCATTATGTTCATTTTCAGCCTACATTTACTTACCATTACCATAATAACATATTTGCCCAATATGCATTAACATGCTCTACACAGATTTAACAAGAATTACAGTTAGACAAAACTTCATGAAAACAACTAATGAATTTATGAACTTAACATACTGAATAATATTTATATTTTTTTTAAATAAATATTTAAAAAAAATATTCACTATCTCATATCATCCCAAGGGTGTGCTAAGAGACGACAAAGGGAATATAAAACAGAAGATGGGCAGCAGCAGCTTCCTGATAACAACTCAGAATAATAAAAAATCTGGGGTTACCAACCCGCTTGCCAAGCGTGGCAACTGTGGCAAAACCCATCCCATGAGACAATCTATGAGGGAGGCCTATGCTCAACGGTGGGGTTTAATAGGCTGTAATGGATGGATTGTGTTTTTTCTTACACTACTGTATTTTGTGCGAAGAGTTTTTTGGCGAAACATAGTCAAAATAGACGATATGTTTAGCGTGTTTAAATACCATTATGAGGTTTCATAACACACAGAGCTTTTCTTTAAACGTTATTCATATTAAAATGAACGATAAATGTAATAGATACATCGTAAATATACAGTGCAACCTTAATATAACGTAACTCAATATAACGGCTTCCTCAATTTAACAAAATTTTTCGTAATACCCTTGAATTGTCCATAAGAGTCAATGTAAAATATACCTTTACATAGCGAATATTTCTTGCATATAACTTCTTTATAACGAATTTTCAACTTTCAAGAAAAGTGTAAACACCTCTAATTAACGAATTTTGTCAACCCAAAACCTTTAATAAAGTTCCCACCAATGTGACCCTGTCTGAATATGACCCTTAATCCCATAGTATGTAATTCATGTCGTGATTTTTTTTTACCTCTTTATAACAAATTTTCGACCAACCTGACCTCAACATAACAAACCTCAGTTCAACGAATTACTTGATATAACGAGTATTTACTTTTTCCCTTCAGATATGTTATATCGAGATTGCACTGTATATAGGTAATAAGTTTATAAGAAGCTGTTGTAAACATTTATCACAACAATAATCTTCTAAAGACCTGAATGTAGGTTTTCCTAAAATGTGTCAGTTAGCAAAGACACGTAATCTAAGGCCGAGAGTGTGAAATCTTATGAGAGATGATGAGAACGCATATCTAGATTGTAGTGAAGAGAGCTAGTTGTTTTTCAACATACATTTTTCCTTTTACTCTTTATACTTTGGCTTTAAAAGAAAAACATTCTCAACATAGATATATTTTAAGTCATATCACTTACAGTTATCTAATGATGACTTACCTACATGTTATAAGAGTTACGCGTTTTGTTTTCAGTTTGCATGTTGTATTTGAAGGTAACACCGATTTAAACTGCACGATGGTTAGCGTTACTCCTTCGGTGAAGATCAGTTTTCAAAAAAAACATTAAAGTGACAATCGATCATAGTTCACCTGGAAGTAAGAAGCGACTGCAGCTACTTTTTTGTACGTGGCAGAACCACGCTGCAGCTATATTATGGTTGCAGCACGAATGAGTCCGCTCGACCGGGGTAGGACCACACTCTCACAGAATACTAGCGTAAAATAGCAGATTAATACAGCTGTGTTTCGTATGGTGAGTGTAGAGATCCAGAGACAGTTTTTACCGGAAACGAGGCATTCCATCTTAGTCCTCAGGGGTGACAACGCATCTGCGTTTTGATTGTTAATCGAGGGTGGACTGTGTGCTCGTTTGTCACCCTTATCCTATAAAAAAAACCTTATTATGGACACCTGCAACCAACTTTAAACTAAGAAGTTTACTGATGCATTGTCATCATAAGGACCAAAATAGAATGCCTCTCATCCTCTAATTATATTGGCTCGCCGCTGTTTGGTGCCAGAAGTAGTTAAGAAGGTATTATCTATCCAGACGAGCTTCTAGGAACAAAAATAGTCCTACCACCAATTAATGTTGTAATGCAGTAACAATGAAGACGACTCCGTGGCGCAGTGGCTTAGCAATGAGTGGTTGCGCTGGGGGTCGCGGGTTTGAATCCCGCACGGAACAAGTATTTGTATGGTCTACAAGTAATTGTTCCGGGTCTGGATGTTTGTCCGGGGTAACGTTTTAAAAAAAAAGAAAGAAATGACGATAATTTCAGTGGTAATGGTCAAACGTCTGGCTGAGTTGGGGTTTGATTCCCGCAAGTAAGAAGTATATGTAAGCTCTACACATATGTCCGGAATTGTATGTGTGTCCATGTGTAATTTTTATCCGTGAAATGCCTCCACATTGTGACATTTTTATTAATCTAAGAAAAGTATTTTAAGTAAATGCGTAATTAAATTTCAAATATGATTTTAAGGCACTATAATTATACACAAAAGTAAGGATAGAAATTTGAAGATAAAAAAGGCGACTCGGTTTACAATCGTCTATTCGCGTGCCAGTCATTAAGATTACATCAAACCCTCGCTACTTTAAAGGAAGTAGACTATTTATGGTGTAAAAGGAAAAACGCTAACGTTTTTTTGGAATACCAACCTAACCCGCATTGGTCATAACCTGTTGATTGCAAAAACAAGGCTATGACAATCGACTGTTGACGGATATCCATCCAAAGCCTTTGTATTCAGATTACAAAGATTGGTAGCTGCACTACCAGTGCGATATTGGCTCAGCGCTCTCTCTGACTCCTTTCCCAGCATGATGAGTATGGGTAAATCGCCCAAGTGATGTCTTCTAGTCAGTAAAATCGTGGAAAAGCTAGTTGGAATAAAGGCTTTTGATTATTATGATAAAATTAATAGTAAAATAATAAGATTTTCAAAAAAAATATATTACACGGATCGATTTTTAGAAAATTTGAAAATATGTAAGTGTGAAATAAAGGCATTTATCTTATACAGTAAATTAATTATTTCCGGTGATAAAAACACGATTTTCGATAGTAACTCTTTGGAAAAATCAGCAACAATGTACGGCATCGTGTAGGGACAAAGTTATTTGTTGAAGTGGCAACACCCTCCCCCTCCTACCCCGAACTTCCCCACTCGATAACCACTTTATAAACTGGCGCTGGAGACTTATGAGGAGTTTTTCGGGCACTTGATTATATTCGGCAAGTGTAACGCAGCTGCCGCTTTGGGCTGAATGGACTCTTATCCTGCTCTTATATTTTTAAATTAGGGCACATAGCATTGGGGCTTTTATTGGAAAAGCATTAGGTATAAACAGTTTTTAAAAATTGTAGAACAAATTATAATTAAGTAAATAATGTTCTAAACCTTTCTTTAAATCATCGCTTCTAACGTTTTAAAAATACGAATAGAAATAAACATATCGAAAAGAATGGCAGATAAATTAAATATTTACAGTTCGTAAATAACATAAAAATGTCATAGGCATCAATCAAACCAACGTATACCTAATTCAAGAAAAAAAATTAACAAAAACTATACCAAATGTTGAAACATCACCAAACGACCGTCTTAAAAAAGCACGACACACATCACCAAGCGAGAATTGAATTAAACACATATTCCTTAAGAGAGAGAATGGCCAATCACCAATTCATTCTGTCACCATAAAACGTTTTTTAAAACCCATTTCCAGTGGCACTAAAACTTGAACAGTGCGACGATAAAGATACTAAACGTCAATTTATTCATACGTTGGACGTCTCAATCGTGAAAAAAATTTCACGGGGGGCGAAAACACCATAACACGACCGTCTACCGGATGCTATAAAATGTGAACGACACACCGTAACACATAAGTTTTTCCTTAAAACAAGGGATAAGGGCACGCACACACTAACATTGAGGAATTGGGTAAGTTAAAGAAGTTGTTACCTTTTTGTGTATACAAAGAAACGCTACGTATAATTATTAAACATTTGTTCCGCATCATTTGGATTAAAGAATATAGATTAAACAAGTAGTAAAATTAAAAAGTTACTACAACCAACTTCAATGCAAATAAAATGAGACATCATCAATGTATTCGAAGCCAATTAAATAAGCATTATTAAGGATAACTTAAAAACTACCAGTCGTATCTTGATCAAATTTATATGGAATCACACGAGAAGCACTAGCTTTCAAACAAAAAAGAACCATCAAAGTTGGTTCACCTAGAAAAAGGTTCTGAAGTAACACACATTAAAACAAACATACAGTCAAATTTAGTACCTCCTCCTTTTTGAAGTCGGTTGAAAACTAACTAGTATCTTTGTACGTTTTTTCCTAACCGGTGGTACGTCGTCGAAGCCACATTTTTCACGTTAACTTTAACTTTTTTCTGTATTTATAGAAAAGTAAAACAAAATCAATGAAGTGTCTCGCTTAGCTGAATCAAACAACAGTCAAAAAAGGGTGATTAAAATTACACTATCGTTACTGACTGCTCAATATCATAATTCCAATGTCATTTAAATAATTACAATAAAATTTTCATCCCCTATTTGCCATCCTAATTTATGTGGGACCATTCCTAAAGTTTAACCTCTATTAAAAAAAATCTTCAAAGCCGAGTTGTAAACAACCTTTACTTTGTGAAGTTTGCTAAAAATATTAATTAGCGATGTAATACTATTCATATATAATAGCCAGCGCTCTGCATAAGAAAATGGTTTTGAGTTTGTGTAGCTTTGGACGTGCTCAATCCATACGTTCGACGTACCATTCTCGTCACACTAATGTGATATCAGCCCAAGTTGGTAGCGCCTCGTACTCAAGCACGCGCAGGGGGAAGTATAGGGCGAGACGTAAGCGATTTGAAAGAGCCGATGAAAGCCCTCCAGATATTGAACGCTAGGGCTGTGAGCGTTAATTGAAATAATCGAACTAGGAGACAATTTTTAATAATTAACACTCGAAAAGGACATATCTGATAGTTATTACAAAATTACCTAACGTTTAGAGATTTTGTACTTTGTCCGACTTTAATCTACACTTGCTTTTAAGTCACTTAATAAAAAAAAACTCATTTTCGTTTTTATGATTGAAGTGTCAGTCTGCAACATCGGTCTTATGAAGCTGAGGGAATTATTTGCACGCTACTTAGAAATAATTAACTACTTTAAAAAAAAACTGTTTATCAGCGTTAGTCTTCATACAACTGTACCGATTCTAATAAAACTTCGAGGACAGATAGAAAGCAATGCCAAGAACAATCTAGGTCATATTTATCCTAAACAACTTGACATTTTTTAATAAGTCGAAAAAAAATAGGTAAAATTAATTCTCTTTGATGATTACCTTATACCTTATAATATCTCCCACCATTAATAGATGCCACTAATACAAAGCCAGGGCAGGTCGCTAGTGTATATTAGTGACTTGTTTGTACTTCTGCGTAAACAAAACAATATACAAGCTATTCAAAAAACTGTATATAAAATTGTGCTAAAAATGTTTGTTTAAAATTTTACCAACTAAAAATTCATAGTGACCATGTAGAGGCGGCTTCCGAACATCCACTACCCCATATGGACCCGTGGGTGTCGTAAGACGGGACGGAGGTAAGTTGAAACAGGTGATAGGCAACAGCATCTTCTCAATAACAATTCAAAACAATAAAAACAGCGGTTGACAACCCGCTCGCCAAACGTGTCAATTATGTCAAAATCCCCTACGAGGCAATCTATGGGGGAGACTTATGTTCTGCAGTGGAATTTATAAGGTGAGATGGTAATCGCAAAATACATATAGCCGATTTTCTATTTACAAAAGTTTTTCAGCGAGCTTAAATATACTGAATGGTCGTATTGAATGGTTTAAATGGTAAAGGATTAGATTTTTTGTTGCGTCAGTACTGCGTGAACATTCGTGTTTATTGTGGAACTAACGGGATAATTGGTTCGATCGGCGTTGATTGTTCTATGATCTTGTTTAATGCAGAGATCCCGGAGTTTATTTGTTTGTTGAACGTTTTAACGCTACGCACCACACGTGTTGACTCTAAGACCTCATGCAGGAAGTACACCCAAAAATGTTCATCGTTGAAATAATACTAGTTTTTACGGATTTTATCGCGTATATTTAACTTTTTGAATACCCGACGTTTCGAGAGCTTTA